>SNQJ01S0023839.1:11980-25531 GCA_010110895.2 Picea sitchensis | reverse complement strand
TGGTGCTTCCAATGAATGTAATTCTTCAAGACATATAAGAAAAGGCATTCTGTGGTTTTCTCCCGATTTGGGTTTCCACGTAAAACACTACTGTACTGTGTATGTGTGTGATTGTTTATTTATTACTGTCATTATTGGATAATAATTCTACATTGATATAACATTTGAAGAAAATGGATTATAATTATGTTATTACTGATTCACCCCCCCTCTCAGTAATCCAACAAAGACGACTCCGATGACTTTGAATTAGGGTCCATTTTAGTGGCCTGATTTTTGGAGAGGGTGCCTCTATTATGCTCGGGGATTCTTCTAGATCTAGTGGAGCGACGAGAGTCATGATTGATGTGGTGGGCACACGTGTTGGCCCAGCATAGAGGAGGGGATGGTGGCCACTATTTCACAGCCATGGTGGCTCAAGTGTGGTGCTGGATGCCACAGGTGATTTTGAAATATACATATGCAGGTATGGACTACCGACAGGATCTGGACATGGTGCTACGTCTTGGGGTGGACTGGGACCAGAGAGGTATGTGTTATTTTTTTTTATGATTTTGGTAGATAGTATTTATCAGACATGTATATGGATGTTGACATTATATCTGGTGTTTTTTTTCAGATGTTCGACCCGAGGGATGAGAGGAAGAGATTGTCGAGGAGCTAGCTCGACAAGAGCCCGTAGAACCGAGGGATGGATAGAAGCATCAATGAGATGAAACAGTTGTTGGACCATCCAAAGAGAAACAGGGGGACGTTGTAGCCACTTTGGAGGATCTATGCAAACGTTTAGAGTGGATCCTGTAGAGTGTTCCTGAGGGCATATGGGCCCACATCCAGAACGAGGAGGTTCTGGACCAGTGTGTGAGGGTACCAATAGAGTGGAAGACATTGATACGTAAAGAAGTAGTGGCGGGGGAAACAATGACTGATCGATGTCGTCTAGAATATGGGGGTCCCCAACTGGTGGGGAAACTTCAGCCGAGAGAGGATCTAGGGGGGAGCTCTCGAGGCACCTTGAGTTTCATTTTTCATATGTATGGGTTGGGGAGCCCAATTTTTGTATAGGGTATTTGATACCCCATTTTATACTCGTAGGGATGAGGGGACTCATGAGCCTACAGGAATTTGTATATTGATATTTTTGTAAATATTTCAGACCTTGATGATATGATATATATATGATGGATATATTGGATCACTCTTGTCTTTATGTTTTGTGTTTTATGATGTATGATGTCTATTATATGTGTTGAAAAATGTATGATTCTATGTATATGATGTTGTTTAATGTGATAAATGCCAATCTAATACTAGGTTATCCATATGATATGCTACTTGATTGAGGTTTCTTGGAATATGTGTAAATGTGATGGAGTCAAAGTTGTGAGATAAGAGTCTAACTTGCAGGTATTTGTGAAACAGGCAAGGATCGTGAACATGATATATGTTGTTGATTTGCGGGACAACAAGATGGAAATATAATAGAACACTAAGGTAACAAATTTGGTGGTGATTGGCCTCGGAGAGGAGACCAATGACGATATCATATTCGACTTGGTTGTTGGTGGCCAAGCCTCAACATATTCCACTGGAGTGGAGTAGGATATTTGAGGGGGTATAGATGGCCCAAGCAGTCGAAGAGAGATTCTAGGTCCATCGGCTAGCACTGTCATCGTAACCGATGTGGTAGTCTAATGGATGATGCATATTTCAATAACATGGGTGATAGATCAGACACTAGGAGTGGTGGCAACAAAGAATACTAAAAAACTCTACAAATGTTTACAAAGAGAAAACCTAAGGTAGCGGGGATATGCTTAGGCATAAAACTTCTTTAAGTACAACCCGTTGACGGGTTCATTGAGAGGGTAGCCTTCTAGGGAGGCCAATATATAGTAACATTTAGTGAGGCAATGTTGGATGATGAAGGGGTCATGCCATAATGAATCGAATTTTCTATTGGTTGTGGAGCTTGATTTTCTTCTTGATTCAGAGGAATTTTGTTTTTAGCCGTGTTTATACCCCATGAAGTATTTACACCCTAGAAGTATGTACACTCTTCCATGCAGGGGAGTACAGAGGGGGGTTACCCCCTCTACGGGGTCCGGGGGAAATCCAGCCCCTGAAGGAAAAATTACCTTGTAAATGTATATGTTGGACCGTTCATTATAAGGTCATAGATCTAATGGTAGAAATTATGTTAGGGTTTTTTTCCCTAGAAGGAAACCCTCTGTTATGAGGGAAATGTATTGCGACTATGCAATATAGTGAATATTGTATTCTGAGATGAAATATTGTGAGAGAAAGAAGAGGAAGTTACATCGAGTTTTCTATAGGTTGTATCCCTTCATATATTGGATAATAATAAAGGAAGGACATGGAAATTTCTCTGGTGGATGTAGCCCACACTGGGTGAACCACGTAAATCTGTGTCTCTATTGTATTGTGTATCTTTTGTGTTTTGTTTCCACATTTGTTTTATTTTATTTCTCCACAGTCCTTTTTTTCTAACATTTTCCATGGCCTAGAGTGTCATGGGTGATACCATAGGCTCACACGAGATCACCTTCATTGAACGAGTGAAGGTTGACACGACAGGTGAAGGTGGATTTGGACCATATTTTGGCTACCTAATTGTGTTGTAATGAAGATCGATGTTCTTCATCAAGTGACTCTAAGGTCAGTAGGTGTTGCTCCATTGGAGAAGTTTTAGGTAAGATATCTATGGAAATGCGTAACATGGGGATTTTTCACTCAATAAGGAGGGTGGATTCGATCCCATGGATGAGGTGGAACGGTGTAAAATTAGTGGCAGTTTTGACTATTGTGCGATAAGCCCATAAGGCAGAAAACCATATATGATTCCAATTGGTATTATGTTTGTTGACGATACGTTGAAGCATCATTTTGAGGACTTTATTGACAGCCTTGACCTTTCCATTGGACTGAGGGTAGTATGGGGAGGGAAACGCATGGGTGAAGCTTAATTTTGAGGAGATTTCGGCAAGGATCTCGTTCTCAAAATGTTTACCATGGTCGAAAACTAACTCTTGTGGGACTCTGAATCGGGTAATGACATGGTTGAAGAAAATTGTGTTGTTGTGTCAGCGGTGTTGTTAAATGTGGGAATGGATTCAACCCATTTGGTAAATTAATCTATTGTCACGAGAATGTACTTGTGTCCATTACTGGATGGAGGATGACAAGTCATGAAATCTATGACCCATTTACTTAAGGGGATGACTGTGAAAAATGGGCGGTGGACATACCCGAGAGGTGCCCACCGCAAGCATCATTGTGTGGTGCAGAAAACCCCTTCTCCTCCCACCTAAGGTGTTGCTTGACCTCCCGATCTAGGATCGTTTGAAAAACACCTAAGTCATAGCGACTCCTTAGGTCCTTTTTCCAAAACCTGAAAACTCTATCATAGGTTCTTTCTTCCCTTTCGGCATAGGTTATGTGGCACCCACAGACCCTCTCCTTAGCTCTTCTCAAGTTTGACACCAACAATTCTAGCTCTCTATGTTGGTCTACCTCCTTGATGTGACCATGGAATTCAACCGTGGGCTAGTTTCCTTCACGCCCTATACTTTAGAACTTTCACGAGCTATTTACTCCCCTTTTTCCCGATTTCTGAATCAATGAATTCTTCGGGACCAGATCTACGGTCCACATTCTCCTTGTGACCAACGAATTTGATCAAATCACAAGTTCAGACTTAACGAGTCCTCTCCTCTCCCGAATCTATCCATCCTGACCTGCAAATCAATGAAGTCTCGATCCCAACTCTACATATCCTATCTCAATGGATGACTAATATTGCTTCGTCTCCCAACTCTTCGGGTATTCTCTTATTGAATTTTCTTGAAGGATTATTCCTACGAAATTCATAGATATTTTCCACTTTCCTTCTGGATCCAATGGTCCATAATTTCTTCGCGCCTCATGACTTCGCAAATATCTTCATTTTCTCCTGGAAAACCTCCCAAAGTTCTTGCTCTCGAACCTCTCGATCTTCTGCCACCTGTCTCCTCCAATGATGGACGATTTTTTGGAATTTAGGACCTCGACATATCCTCAACCCCTCTCAAAACTTAGCGCAATTTTTTCTTTCAAGACTTAGGAGTTTCTTGAAATCCTTCTACACTCCATGCAGAGCTCTACGTAGACAATTCCACGGTTTTGCTTGGCTTGAAAACCTTCAAAGTTCATCGTTCCTCAGTGAACTCCCTTGTGCCCTTCAGGAAATTTATCTCTCTTCCTCCTGAGCTCATAATATAGACTTACAATATCCTTGGCACACTCCTTACACTCCACTTCGTTCTTCAATGACTTCTCCCTTAGCTTTATAGAAGGGTTTAAGGAAACTCCTTTCCTTTTTCGATGCACTCTTGCAAAGCCTTCCTTCCTCATAATGTTCATTAATTCAGGGATTCTCTTAAGGATTCCAATACTTCCAACCATGTTGTCCTTATGAACTCTTACACTAACTCGATTCCCTCTTGGTAGAGTGTTTCAGAGTGTTCAATAACTCTGAACTGTGGTTCCTCCCACACTGTCTTTCCTTCCAAGGTACTTAACCACCTTGAAATTTCCTCCCAATTCTGTGAACTACCCTGGTATTCCCTCCTGAAAACTTCTCTTCTGACTCTGTTGAGTTCAGATATGCACTCCTTGCATTGAATCACAGAGTTTCCTCTCTCTGGCGTGCACTCATTGCACTTATCCTAGAGAACTAGACTTAATTCAACACAGTCACGGACAGAAAATTGTATCTCTATCCCTGCAGATGATTTCTAACATTCATCTATAATTCAAATGCATGTAAATTACATTCATAACACAAAATCCATTACACAGAAATTGATAAAAGGAAAAAATCTCATTTTCTATTAATGGTGGAATGTCAAATTACAATAGTGGAGTCTGAGCCACAACTAAGTCTCAGCTCTCCTATCTCCTATGCATTTCTTCTCCTGGCTAATTCTATCTTATGTAACCTCCTAAAATGACACTCTACTTGGCAACAATACAAATATTTATACAGGAGGGGCTTGATGAGCATCCCTCACAATTTAAAATAGTGGTGTCAAATCGCCATTTACAACGCCTGTCTAATGGGAAAATTACAATGATGGAAATTTGCTCCAATTCGAATGCAGATCCCTCCTGTCGTCAACCACTTAATGGTGACCTTATATCCATCTTGTGTGAATGCACAACTTGTCTCTTCTAGCTTGTCATCATTAAATTCATGGATCACGCTATTGATTCTTGAGGAAAAATGGGAGGGCGACGCCTCTCCCTTTCTTGAATGCGCACCATGAGAGTTAATTAACTAGCGCATGCTAAGGTGGAGAGATTCTCCTACATCATACTCCATGGCTACAAAAATCATGAGCTCCTACTCATGATATTTCCAGCGTGGTTGAAATCCTCGTGGATCCTAAACTTTCTCATGGAGCTGTCTTTCGGCTCCTCTGCTTTGTTGTTGCTTCTCCTACGTCTTCCTCGCTGCTCTTGTAGGTTCCTTCCTGTCCAGATTCCTCATATTGTTTGCTTCCTCTGTCAACCCTAACATCAGCTTCCTTATCTCCTCAACCACCTCATCCAAATGTTCCATCGACTGGTTCTTCCTTTGCAGACTAGCTTATTGCACTCTCTCCTTGTCAATGGGTAAATCACACCAATTTTTGATACTATTCTCCTCATCTCTTGTGGTCTTATATTTACACTTAACTACAACTTCCACCTTTATATAAATCTCACCACTGAGTTGTTTATCAACTTCTCCTCTTGATAGATTGTCTTATGTCATTTCTTCGGCTAGTCCCATTCCAGATTCCACCAACTTCTCCTTATGTTGGTGTTTTTCCTTTGACATGGATATCATATGGCATCCACCTTCTGGTTATGGACTGTCTAACCAATCCTCCAGTTCCTTTAACTATAATTACCACTAAGGGAGTAACTCAACTAGATGCTCCTCGATTGGGACAGATCTCAGTATTTTCTCCTCCACCTTCATAATAGTCTCATCTTGTTGTCCTTATGTTGCACCCGCAACATCTGTGATCACCTCTCCTCGGCTACTCGGTGGGAATACCTCGATTCCTCCTACGATCAGAATGGTCCTCTAATCCTCCTCCTTTGTGATGGAATTTTTCAACTTCTCATTAACTTTATTCACACAACTCACAATTTCTCGCAAATTTTCATCTGAGCAAGGTATTTCTTCTACCTCCTCCTCATATGTCAACTCCCCCTGCTGACATGAACTATCAATTGAGTTCATCTCTTCTCCCTTTCCCACTTGGAAAATTGGGATGTATCCTCTACCCACCTGGCAGTCTATGAGATCCATTGATCCTTTCTCATTTCCCACTTGGCAACCTACGAGACCTATGCCATATCTCCTTCCCTTATCACTGAGGCTTTCAGTATGCCTCAGTCACCTTCTTAACATATTTTGTTTCCTTATGGTCAACAACTTCTGAATAGGCCATTTAGTTTTTCTCTTCAAGGTCCATTCATACCTCCAACTTACCCTTGCCTCATGTTTCATATTGAATGATAGCATCTCCATCTGGGCTTGGATTTCAATGAGCTCCTTGTCTATATCCGCTTTGGTTTTCTACGAGAAGACTCTCCCTTGACCATGCTCATGAAATCCAAATTCCATATTTCTTCACCTTTAGCCCACCTGGATATTTAACATCTGCTGCAAACCTTGCAACAACTTCAACATAGCATCACACTTTGTCTCTCTTGCCTACAAAAATCAATTTTGCCTTAGCTCTGATATCTCCTTTGCCTACAATCTGTAGACAAAACAAATCTCTGATACCACTCCTGGTGCAGACACCCCCTTCTCCTCCCTCCTGAGGGGCTGCTTGACCTCCCAGTCTAGGATCATTTGAAAAACACCTGATTCAGATAAAATCCTTAGGTCCTTTTTCTCGAACCCAAAAACTCTATCATAGGTCCATTCTTCCCTTTTGACGTAGGTTATGTGGCATCCACGGACCCTCTCCTTAGCACTTCTCAAGTTCAAAACCAACAACACTAGCTCTCTATGCTAGGCTCCCTCCTTGATGTGACCACAGACTTCAACCGTGGGCCAGATCCCTTCACGCCCCGTACTTTGGAACTTTTGCGAGATACTTACCTTTTTATCGATTTGTGAATCGACGAATTATTTGGGACCAAATATACGGTCCACGTTCTCCTTGAAAACAATGGATGTGATCAACTAACGATTTCATAATTCGCGAGTCCTCTCTTTCTCCCGACTCTGCCCTTCTCGCCTTGTGAATTATCAAAGTGTCAATCCCAACTCCACGTATCCTATCTCAATGGACGGCTAAGATTGCTTTAGCTCCCATTTCTTTGAGTATTATCTTCTTGACTTTTCTCGAAGGGTTATTCCTCCAAAATGCATGGATCTCTTCCACATGCCTTTTGGATCCAATGGTCCAGAATCACTTCACGCCTCGCAAATTCGTGAAGATCTTCATTTTCTCCTGGAAAACCTCTCGAAGTTCCTTCTCGCAAACCTCTCAATCTTCTGCCACATGTCTCCTCCGAGGATGGATGATTTTCTGACCTTGGAGACTTTGGTAAGTCCTTGACCCCTTTGCACACTTAGCGTAAATTTTTCTTTCGAGACTTAGGTTGTTCTTGAACTCCTTCTGCACTCCTTGCAGAGCTCTGCGCAGACTCTTATGTGATTTTTCTCGGCTTCAAAACCTTCAAAGTTCATCATTCCTATGTGAACTTCCTTGTTCCCTTTTGGAAATTTCTTGCTCTTCCTCCTGAGCTCATAAGATGGAATTACAATATCCTCAACGCACTCCTTGAACTCGACTCCATTCTTCGACGACTTCTCCCTTAGCTTTATGAAAGGGTTTAAGGAATCTCCTTTTCTTTGTCGATGCACTCTTGCAAAGCCTTCCTTCATCAGAATGTTCAGTAATTAAGATATTCTCTTAAGGATTCCAACACTTCCAACCATGTTTTCCTTGTGCACTCTCACACTAGCTCGATTCCCTCCTGGCAGAGTGTTTCAGAGTGTTCAGTAACTCTGAACTATGCTTCCTCCCACACAGTCTTTCCTTCCAAGGCACTTAACCACCTTGAAATTTCCTCCCAAGTCTGTGAACTACCCTAGTATGACCTCCTATGAACTTCTCTTTTGACTTCACTGAGTTCAGATATGCACTCCTTGCATTAGCTAACAGATTTTCCTCTCTCTGTCATACACTCCTTGCTCTTAGCCTAGAGAACCAGACTTAATTCAACACACTCACGGATAGAAAACTGTATCGCTATCCCTACAGACGATTTCTAACACTCATCTACAATTCAAATGCATGTAAATGACATTCATAACACAACATCCATTACACAAAAATTGATAACAGTAAAAATTGTCATTTTCTATTAATGGTGGAATGCCAAATTACAATAGTGGAGTCCGAGCTACAACTAAGTCTTGGCTCTCCTATCTCCTATGAATTTCTTCTCATGGCTAATTCTATCTTAGCTAACCTACTACAAACACACTCTACTTGGAAACAATACAAATATTTATACAAGAGGGGCTCAACGAGCTTCCCTCGCAAGTTAAACTAGTGGTGTCAAATCACCATTCACAATGCCTATTTAATGGGAAAATTACAATGATGGAAATCTGCTCCAAGTCGGATGCATATCCCTCCTACCATCAACCACTTAATGGAGACCTTATATCCATATTATGTGAATGCACAATTTGATTCTTCCATCTTGTCATCATTACATTCCTGGATCACGCTTTTGATTCTCGAGGCAAAATGAGAGGGCGACGCCTCTCCCTTTCTTGAATGTTCACCATGCGAGTTAATTGGCTAGCACGTGATGAGGTCGAGTGATGCTACTTCATCACTGTGGAAATTATTAAAGACTCTGTCAGCTTCATCGATGGTAAGACATTGTTGAAGAATGGTATCGACCCCACGTTGATAGATAATGTCTCCGATGAGGAGGTATCGGGGGGTGTGATGGCGAATGCATCGACGATCATCTCGAGACAGATGCGACCCAAAATTTTGTGTATGAAGGTATATGAGGAGGTCGTTGCACCAGGGGTCCTTGGAGGGGATGAAGAAGAGGTGTTCATTAGGGAAATCCTCATTGTTGGGGGAATCTTTGGCATCCAAGGTAAAAGTCATAATGAGTTCGGACAGGACAAGAGATTTCTTTATTTTGAGAGTAGAAAAATCTATATCGTATTCCTAGAGGATAATGATCCATCGAAAAAAAATTCCATTAATTTGTCATCAACTAAGCAAGTACTACATGGGGTTGGAATGTGCTATGACCTTGGTAGTTAGAAGTAGAATATGCTTCCATAGTTTTTGGACTGCAAGGAAAACTGCTAAAATGAGTTTATCATAATTATTATACTTCAATGGTGTCCATCAAAGGTTTTTAATAATGTAGTAAATCATATGTTCATGCCCATCATCCCCTAATTGGATGAGGAATCCTGCAACTGAGGCAGTTGAGGATGATAAGTAGAGGATGTAATTGCGATCAAAGTCTGGGTGACTAATCAAAGGGGCATTGGATAGGGTGGATTTTAAATCATCAAAATCTATTTGAGCATGTTCGTCCCATCCAAATGGGATATCATGTTGCAGTAGACAAAGAAAACTATGATATCTTGGACCTTAAGGGGATCCACTATGATGTCATGTTGGGAAACAATGAACCTAAGGAGGCGTCTGGTCGTGATGCAAAAGATGCACTTGAGGGGGTTCAAGCATATATTATACTGGCGACGTCATTGGAAAATGATGCATAAGTCGTCTAAATGTTGGGTTTTCCTTTTGGATTGAGCAGTGAGGTCGTCCAAATAAGCAAGGATGATGTGAGGAAGATATTGAAAAACATAGGTCATATACCATTGAAATGTAGCACCGACATTTTTGAGTCCAAAAGGAATGACATGATAAGCAAATGTACCCCAGGGGGTTGTAAAAGTGGTTTTGTACTGATCTGTTGGGTGGATTTGAATTTGATTATAGCCAAAGAACCCGTCGATAAAGTAAAGTTCCTCATGGATGACACAATCATCAATGATTTGGTCGATGAAAGGATTTACGAAGTTGTCTTTGGGACAAGCATGGTTGAGATCGTAAAATTCTATGCAGACACGAATAGTTCCTTGTTTTTTATTAACCGGGATGGGCATGGAGACCCATGGATTGTATGTAATGGGGTATATGAACTCGACAATGTCTAACTTGTCAATTTTGGCTTTAATAGCCACAACTTTGGATGGGTGGAGGGGGCGTTTCTTTTGACAAACAGGGGAAACATCCGTCCAGGTGTCGATTCGGTGTTCGATTATATAAGGATCGAGGCCAGGCATCTCCGTATGTGACCAAGAAAAAATATCTTGGTATTCCTGAAAGAGAGATTTATAATAAATGATTTCTTCAGGGGAGCATGTGGCACCAATCGTGATCTCTTCTACGATGCCTGGTTTAATGGAAATTTCAATTTTGATAGTGGGGGAGATGTTTTCCATGTTTCCTTCTTCAAAAGAATGGGCGGTAGGGATAGGGTTTTTGAACTAGTGAATATGCCCCAGATTAATAAAATCCTTGGTTTCAATTTTTCACAGGGAGGCTTGGGTAGGAGGGTGAAAGGCCTCTTCGGAGAGAAAAATCGCTCGATGATGGAGCACATTCCATGGTTAATCAAAGGTGGTTATTTCCTCCAAGATATCTTTGTCACAGTGGAAAATGTGAGAAGACAAGGGATCCTGGGATATGGTAGGGGGAACTGTCAATGGGTAAGTGTTATTGTCATCAAGGGATGAGGACATAGAAGGGATGTCATGTACATGGTGTGAGGGTTCACTTGGAATCAACTGAATGTCACAATATTGTGGATGGTACCTCATTCACACAGAGACTCACAAAGAAACATAATGAATGTCAGTGATGTGAGCATCAATAAGGAGATCCCGAGGAGGCTCAGGCAGGGATGTGTGGTGTATTGTGACTAATGTTTGTCAAAATTAAGGTAGAGATAGTAAATGATGGGTGTAATGGCCATATTCTAGGCATATGGCTCAAGTGAAATTGGTCCATAACCCTTTCTTGTATGTGGTTGAGGATTTCATAGTAGTAGCTGAAGTACTTAGTGGAGTGGTATGTAATGGGGTTGATTTGGGGAGCTGAATAAGATTGCATAACTTGGGAAGAGTAGGACATTTGTTAGTGGGTTGTCCTTCTCTTTCACATAGTGTGTAAGGAGGTTGAGCTCGGGGAGGGAGCGGACCGATGAGATCGTTCTTCCTTCATTTTCCTCCAGTGGTGGTGTTTATCCCAGGTGGGGGTGTCGGCGGTGTGGAATGAGCCAATACTGGGATCTGCATTGGTAATCCTTCTATCTGAGGAGGGAGATATGGTGAAGGAACCATAGGGGGTGGATAGAGATACCATACAGGGATGGTGAGCGCCATGTTGGAAAGGGAGAGAGTAGAAACTACTTGGAATTATTCAACTCCGGGTGGGTCTTAGAAGAAGGGGATTTGGTTAATGTCTTGGGGGATTATCTCCATTAGATGAAAATACACACACTTGTATTTTTTATTAGAGGAAACTACACACACTTGTGATGATATGGAATGATGTAGGAGAGGTGGTGCTCCATGATAAGTCCCTAACAAGTATGGGTCCTTGAATATTCTAGGACTCATGTCAATGATGGAAAAATCATCCGGGCTAGTGCAGAAGAGGGGGAGGATGTTATCAATGTTGGTGCAATGATTAGGCTCGTAATGTGTAAGCTGGTCGATGGTGACAATTTTCCCATTATGGGGGAAAATTATCGTACGGAACACAGAAGAGGCTACAACCTTCATAACATACATGTAACTATGCCCAAACAATATATTGTAATCAAGTGGAGCATCGATAACTTTAATTTCAATCATGATGGATTTTCCCCCAAGTTCGACGGGGACATTTTGGAAGATCCCTTCAGGGAATGATGGTCGATCATCATAGGATCTCAGGGTGATGGTAGATAGTACTAGTTCATTTGAGCCTAGTTTCTGTCATACAACTTTGGACATGATGCACCGATGAACTGTGATGTTCTGGATATTAGTTGGTATCTGAAAACCTACCAGGACATGGAGGCGTGGTTCTTCGTTATCTATATCAAAGGCGATGAGTCGAGTATCAGCTGGGTCGACTACCGCCAAGGTGGAAAGAAAGGATTTGTATTGTGATGCGAAGGTTTGGAGGACGTTCAGTACAAACATGGCTGCAGGGAATTGAGTTAAATCATCGAGTAAACTGTAGTTATGGGCTGCCCTAGCATGAGGGTTATGTACAGTCCAATGTAAAGGTACACGGGGTATACGAGGATTGGGTTCAACATTAGGGCATGGAATCATCAATGGTTGACCGACTATATCAGTATTTGTTCCTGAGGTGGTTGGGGTAGAGATGAGGGAGATTCCATATTGATGATCATGAGTTTGTAGAAGAATCTCTTCCTCACTTCTAAGGAAGATATTGTGGTCGGTCGGATTTTTGGGTTGATCAGGACCTAGATTTTGATATTTCCCCATTTTTGGTGGGTATGAGTTTATCTATTGTTAGGTATTCATCACACCTTGGTGTGGAAAAGGTTTTGAAAAATGACTGGAGGTGGTGGTTGAAAATAATGTTGTGGGGTATGCTGAGGGGCAGGCGGTGCCAGAGGGCATTGAGTGTGTTAGAAAAATAGGACCACGGAGCAATAAAATAAAACAAATGCAGAAACAAAACACATAAGACACACAATACAAGAGAGACACATATTTACGTGGTTCACCCAGTGTGGGCTACGTCAACCAGAGAAATTGTCAGGTCCTTCCTTTATTATTATCTAGCAAATGAAGGGATACAACCTACAGCAAAACCCACTGTAACTTCTTCTTCTTTCTCTCACAGTCTCCTCTCTCAGAATACAATATTCACCATCAACCATAGTCGCAATACATTTCCCTCATAAAAGAGGGTTGCCTTCTAGGGCAAAAAACCCTATAATAATCTCTACCATTAGATCTGGGAGCTTATAATGAATGGTCCAGATTTACAATGAAATTACAATATACTTTTACAAGGCAATTTTTTCTTCGAGGGCTTCGCCCCTGAACCCCCGCCGGGGGCCCGCTTGCCCCCAAACCCCGCAGAGGGGGTACCCCCCCTCTACACTCCCCCATGTGGAAGAGTGTACATACTTCTGGGGTGTAAATACTTCATGGGGTACAAACATGGTTGAAAGAAAGGACCTCTGAATCAGGAAGATAATCAGGCTCCACAACCAACAATCTCCCACTTGGAGACTGATCTCAACAACTCCACCACTACTATATATGCTGGACTCTGAACCTTCTTGGACCTGGAAAATTTATCATTTTCATCGTCATTCTTGAAGACCAATTGAAACTGAGCAGGAACTCAGTTTCTCCCTGGTTACTCCCTTTGTTAACATGTCTAC
>SNQJ01S0023838.1:81171-99724 GCA_010110895.2 Picea sitchensis | reverse complement strand
AGGGGGAGGGTAGGTCTAAGTTATAATTCAAAAAGGCTAGGACCAAGATTGTGAAGGGGATCCGATGAAACTAGTGAATGTTAAGGGATCTAGGCATGTGAGGAAATTTGATTGATAAAGAGTTGGCCATGTTCTAAGGAATTTGTTGATTTGGCTAAGCTATCAACTTATGTATTCTGAGAATGGAGGATGTGAAAGTAACGGATTTTGGGAAAAAGATGTTTCAAAGAATTAATTCATGTGTGAAGATCACTGGAGGGATGAGTGGCAGAGGTTTAAATTCCATGGAGTTCCCTTATAACTATTTCAGAGTCTCCAATCACCGTGAGGGCTTGGATGCTTCTTAAGTGTGCAATTTGGAGACCCATGTAAACTGCTAGAGTTTTTTCTTTATTATTAGTGTTCTTCCCCAAACCCCAGGAAAAATTCACTATATTTTTTCCATCAGAGTCGAAGATGACTCACCTGGCACCTGCCACCCATATGTTTACTTGTCTTTTATGTGATGGAGCATGAATATTCTCTTTATCCAAGTTAGATTAGACATATTCCTTACATGATAGATTCACAATAGTTATGAATGTTACGGTAATTAGTTTGTGTTGCAATATGAGGTATAAATGGTAATGGATAATTGGATTCACTAAGTAACCACAAAAGAACAAGAACAAAATAATGCACACACAAAGGATAAGTAAGAATGAAAAGGATGATCACCTCCCATTCCCTCACTACTGTAAAAACATGGTTCTTATAGCCCCAATAGATGCCTCGGGTGAGAATTCACTTGCATGGAGGTGATGTCGAAAGGGAAGGTGTCTGAAGGGTTTTGTTGGTCAAGATAACTTGAACCTAGGGTCTTACAACCATGCACGCCAAAAAATGGTTATGTTGTTGGGACCTGAAATCTGTGATTTAGGGAATGTTTTGGAGGCTGACTAAAAAGAGATCATGAAATGGCTAGAAGGGAAGGAACGATACTTTTCTCAAAAAGAAAATAGGAACCCTCGAATGAGAAACAAGTAATGGATGCAATGGTATGTGTACACAAAGTTGCATGAGAGTTTCTTTGGTGAGTTCCCGATTATTCTATTTTAGTGGTTAGAACTATTAATGGAGAATACTGGAAGGTACTATAGCACATCGCTGAGGAATTGGAATCTTGAGTTGGTAAGGAAATTGAAATATATTAGTAATAAAAATTATCGTGCAGTTTATTTATGGTTGGACAACATATTGGGATGATATATTATATAATTTGTAGTGGATTGTAACCATTCATACAGTGTTGCATAGAGGTATTTCTTTACAGGTCCACACGAAAGGTTCATGAAATCATTGGGTACATGGATAAAGATGTTGTTGTGCGACAAGTGTGTGATGATAATGGAGTCTGACTGCTAAGGGGCTTCATGCACATAGGGGAACCATGGGATGAAAAGAGGACGGTCTAAGGAAAGGAGACAAGGAAGGAAGAAATGAAGAAGGAAGGGAGCGACTAATGATGTAGAGAACTAAATAAGTGATATCAGAGGAAGGAGACAATTTTGGAGTATTGTGGAGTGGAAGGAGGTACAAGAGGTGAAAGATTGAGGTTGAGAAAGGAGATTCGTGCAATGAGATAGAGTGGAGAGGACCTTGCGCAATAGTCCAAATTCTAGAGATACCACACATAAAAGGATAAGAAGGGGGGTTCCAGTACAGTCCTATAATAGAAGAGTCATTAAGTCCTAATTAGACTGGATCCTGTGTCAAATCCATGACCCCATGTGCATCACCACAATCTAATATAATAGTTGAAGAGTTGTTGAAAGAACTTGTAGTTAGCGGAAGAAATCATAGTAGGAATTAGAGTAGTGGAAGAAGTGTGCATATTCAAATTCAACTGACATCGCCAATAGGAGGGACTACAAAAAACAACATGGAAGGGGTAGAAAACACCCTCAGACTGCTTGAGTTCTAGGGAGTTGGGTCAAAGGACCCAAAACAACATCTATTTGTCTACGACACAATTTGGGATGCAAATAATTTCTAGGATGGGGCCATGAATATTTTGCAATTGGCAACAATATTTGAAGGCTATGTGTTAGTCTGGTACATGAATTTACAGAGTACCACGCCTATAGGACAAGCTAGGACTTTGGCAGAGATAAGACAAGCATTGTTGAAAGAGTTCAAGAAGCCAAAGTTTGAGTCGCAATACATTGCATAGCTGAAGGAAATTAAATAGGTGCAAACTGAATTAGTCTGGTATTATAACCAATGTTTTAAGGATCTGATGGGTAGATTGTCATTCCATATTACTAATCAAAAACATCAAGAATGGTTTATTCTAGGAATTCTACCATGCATTCGCAGGCTGTTGATTCAATGGAAAGTTCCATCGGAGCATGAAGCTTTGGATATTGTGATGAAATTGGAAGCATCCCCTGTAGGAGACAACGAAGGGAAGACACAAGTTTAGAAAAAATTAGCTACCATGATGATTCAATTGGCATAACTTACAAAAGGAAAATAAAAATGAGAACAAGTCTAGTGTACCATGTGCAGGACGGAAGGCCATCACAAGCATAAATGCATAACAAACACTCAGTATTTTTAGACTGGAGTACCGAATCCATTACCAGAAGGGGGATATTGTGAAATACGTAAGAAATGGGGACACCATCCGAATAAATTTCCATTATTGCAGAAGTATCAAACTACACCAAAGGAATTATTTTGCAATTTTTGCAAGTCGGTCAACCATGAAGAGAAGGATTGTCGCACATTCGACTTGATGAGGGAGAACACTTCAGATATGCACATCATTCAGTAGGAGAATGTTTTGAAAAAAGGAGGTGGTCCACAGTATAATAATGGTATAGGCTTTAATCCATGAAACAATGGAAATTTTGGCAGAGGTCGAGGTAGAGGAAATTTTGGCATAGGAAGAAGAGGGTCGATAATATGTTACAATTGTAATCAACCAGAACACTTAGCTCATGACTTCTCGAATCCATATAAAATGTTCACATACTATAGAGAAATGGACCATGTGATAGAATATTTTCCTCAGCTACCTTCAAAATGGAAGGAAATAGGGAATCAAAACCAGAATCCAAATCAGAATGTATAGAAAATATCAGCCAAAAAATGCAACAAAGGACATAGAATAACAATTGTTGTGTGTGGAGGAACTAGAATAGGAGTTGATGCAATGATATGCAACCATATCCAACATTAATGGGACTCAAATGGGAATTTGAGAATCAAGAGATCATTAATCTAAGGAGGAGGGAAAGGATATTTAAGGTAGGAGATTTGAAATTTACTACACCATTGGACCCAACAGAAGGAAAGAGGTACATAGAGCATCGAAGAGAGAACGACATTGAAAACTTGTATAACATGACTGTGTGGGTGGATGATTATGTTAACCCTACTGCATATGGTGCACTAGGTTGGATAATTATCAACTCATGTGCATCAAATTTAGAGGAAGGTCTAGAGCATTGGTAGTTGAGGATGCATGAAGTATCAACTAGACGATGTGCACTCATAACCCGATCATTGCACTGGATTGGAACAAAGTTCTGTGATCCACCCAGGTATGATGGATTGATGGATATAATATTGTTTGTAAAGATTTTTGATTTGAAGGTACCCAAACAATAGAGGCTTCTAGCACTAGATGTTGTCCTGAAAGATACTCTGACTAGATGATGGGTTGTACACAAACAAGGGATGGACAATTGGTCGCAGTGTAGAAGACAAATGCAAGTGAGATTTGGTATTGAGGTAGAGAATATGTTTTTGAAGTATACAGGGGATAAATATCCAGTAGGGCATGTTGAGTAGTGCATAACCTTATGGAGTTCAGTACTAGATACAACATGGACGCACATGTTTATACATACACTAGATACAGGTACAAAGAACTAGTATTTGGAAATGGAAATGCACATAGAAAAAAACAACCGAGACGATTTGTCTCAGAGGTTCAAGGTAACATTTGAATTTTGAAATGAATCCCATCAATATATGCAGTGTTATAGGATATTCTAACCAAAATATTCTCATAAAAAGTGTCGATGGAGGTGGTACCAATATGCAGTTCACACATAAATTCTATGATTGTCCATGAGTTACTGGAGTGTTACAATGTTGCTAAGGAAGCTCACGATGAAGAACATCCCATGAATGTATAATTACCTGAAAAAGAAGGAGAACAGGAAGTATAAGGTCTAGAGATTAGGTCCACTACATACACACAACCAATAAAGATGCATAAAGTAAACATTGGGATGAAAAAGAATCCAAAGTTTGTGTAGATAAGAGATTGTTGGAGTGATGAAATAGTAGAGAAGATTGCATATTTACTACACGAGTATCATGATATATTCCCAACTACATTTTTAGAAATGAAATGGAAAGTGGGGGACTTAGGCGAGATGAATATTCCTTTAAAAATAGGTGCTAATCCAGTGCGATATTATAGGTTAAACCTGAAGTACAAGGAGAAGGTAAAAGAAGAAATAGACAGAATGTTGGATGCAAGGATCATTGAACCAGTGGTGGAATCAGAGAGGATAAGTCCAATGGTAGTGAAAGACAAGAAAACAGGAGGAATGAATATTTGTGTGGATCTAAGGAAGCTTAATGATGCATGTTTACATGATCCATTTCCCACACCATTCACATATGAGGTACTAGAGAATGTAGGAGGGCAAGATACATATTCTTTCACAGATGGATTCTCGGGGTACCATCAGATAAAAATTGCACAGGAATACCGGTACAAGACTATGTTTTCAACAAAGTCGGGAAGTTATCATTATACAATAATTCCCTTTGGATTGAAGAATGCCCCTGTAGATTTTTCAAGAATTGTGGTTGCAGGGTTTAAGGAATTTATTCATAAGTTCCTTGAAGTATACTTAGATTATTGGACTATGTTAAGTATACTGAAGGATCACATAGAAGTACTCAGGTTAATTCTGGATAGTTGTACACAATGCCATATTTCACCGAATTTGAAGAAGTGTATGTTTTGCGCACCGTTTGGAATTTAGCTGGGCCATGTGGTATGCAAGCTAGGATTACTAGTGGATCGGACCAAGATTGTAGTGATCCTGGATTTAGAACCACCTACATTAGTTAGACAGTTGAGGGTGACTCTGGTTCATACATGCTATTACATGAAGCTTACCAAAGGCTATGCATAGATCAAAACACCTATGGAAAGGTTGCTAAAGAAGGAAGTGAAGTTCTAATGGAACGAGGACTATAAGAAGGGGTTGGACACCTTAAATAAAAAACTAGTGACCACACTGATTTTTATCTTTCCATATTGGAACAAGGAGTTCCATTTTCATGTAGATGTCTCATACATAGATTTGGGCGTAGTATTATCTCAACCATGGGAAGGAGACATAGATCACCTAGTCACTTTTGTAAGTCAGAATTTATCCATAGTAGAGAATAATTACACCACTATAGAACGAGAATGATTGGAAATGGTATATGCGCTACAAAAGTTTATAAATTATTTATTGGGATCTCATTTTAAGATATATACAGACCATTCTGCACTAAAATACTTAGTGAACAAGCCAGTGTTGGAGGGGATAATATCCAGATGGCTACTATTGTTTCAGGAATACGATTTTGATTTTGTGGTGAAACCAGGGAAGTTGAATGTAGGACCAAATCAAGTATTGTGCATACTATTAGGAGAATATGTAGGGAATTTATATGACAACTTACTAGATGCACAACTATTTGTAGTTAAAATGTTGGATGACTACTTTGCAGACATTGTGCAGTTTCTAAGTATGGGAATGGCCCCATCAGACATGACAGTTGCACAGAAGAAACAATTAGTAGTTAAAGAAAAATATTATCAATTGATTGAAGGGAGCTTATATAATTTAGGTGTAGATGGAATATTGAGACAATGTGTGTTAGAACATGAAAGGCCTATTATACTCATAGAAGCGCACGAAGGGATTGTAGGAGGAAACTAAGTAGGTAAAGAAACTACACAAAATATTTTGTGCACGGGGATTTGGTGGCCCACACTTCATAAAGATGCTAAATAGAATTTTCAAGAATGCGATGTTTGTCAAAGGGTGGGAAATCCATCTAGGAGGGATGAGATGCCTTTACATCCACATGTTACATTGCAAGCATTTGAGAAATGAGCCATAGAATTTATAGGACCAATCAACCCACAAGGAAGAAGATCATTGGAAAGGTACATAATCACTACGACATAGTATTTGACAAGATGGGAAGAAGAAGCACCAGTCATAGACTTCACTACGAAGACTTCTGCACGATTTATTTTTGAGAATGTAGTCACATGATTTGGAACCTCGTGCAAACCACTTAGTGATCAAGGAACAAACTTCTTGAATAAAATGATTGCAGCATTGACTCAAGAATTTCAAATTCATCATCAGAAGAGTATCTTGTATCATACTCAATCCAATGGGACAATAGAAGAATTCAATAAAATCTTGGAGGATGCATTGACAAAGATCTGCAATGTAGGGAGAGATGATTGAGACGTAAGACATCCCACAGTTTTATGGGCCTAGAGGACTAGAAGAAGAAAGTTGACTGGGAAGACACCTTTCAGGTTGGTCTATGGGCAAGAAGCAGTGATGCCAATGGATTTTATTCTACCTAGCCTGTGCATTGTCGCAATTACTGATCTTTAAGACTTTGGTGAAATAGAGGAGATACTATCACGGTTGGTACAAATTGAGGAAGATTGGTTTGTCGAAGGCTTCAATAAACAAGTTTATAATGAAAGAGAGAAGTCATGGAATGATAGACACATTAAACATAAAAAAATTCAAGTGGGGGACTTAGTATTACTATATCACAGAAATTTTATGCAGCATCTAAGATAATTTCTAATTCATTGGTTAGGACCCTATGTAATTCAACATGTGATAGAGGCAGGTGTTGTGCAGTTGGAAACCTTGAATGGGGAATTCCTTAGAGGAATGGTGAATGGAAGTCGGTTTAATCTCTATAGAGATGGTTGACCATCTACACAGTAATATGAGTTACACCAAATCACATGTATCATAGTAATTGTACTATAGTAGGAAGGTAAAACATATAAGCACATATAAAAAGAAGAAAAAGGAAGAAAAACAAATAAAAGTAGAATAAGGAATAAAACAAAATAAATACAAAGGGAAACAAGAAGAAGTATTGTGCGGAGAAAGGATGTCTCGCATGGATAAAGGGAACAACATAAAGTTATCTCATTGTGCACAAAACTTTAGTGCGATAGAAGACTTATAAGGTCATTAAAGCATGAAAACGACAGTTAAAAATGCATAAATCACAATACATACCAGAGACGCGTAGTCATAAATAGTAGGCACCGCCAAGGATCAGGACAAATTGGAAAATCCAAGGAAAAATCCGACGGATGTTGGCATTAAAGTGGCAATAAGGAAAGTATTGATGGAATATTATAACTAGATTTGACACTTTCCTTGGGCGTGAAATCAAGTATACAACTGTCAAAGGGTGATAAAAGTTCAAAAGGGTTCGATGGAGAAGGTTATTTGCAATCACTCAGAGTTGTGAGCATACAGAGTGAACCAGAGTGAACCAGAGCCGACTCAGAGCTGAACTACCACCACACCAGAACAAATAAAGAGAAAGCGAGGAAATCTGTCGCACAGAAAAATGGCCCCACCGAAAGTTGGAGCACCATCAACAACAACACGAAAGAAATCGGAACAACCATCAGTTGCACCAGTGGTTGAGGAAACACATAGAGCTTTGAATTCACAAGAAAATTTTCACAGGGACTATATACCACCACAGAACGGCAATGTGCCTCAAGTTAAAGTCCATACAGATGGAAAATACCCACTGGTCACACCACCAATCCCACCTGGTGTAAGTGTTGAAGGGGACATACTAGGAAATATTGTAACCTTGAAGTTTTGGGATCATGATATCATGGATGAGTAGAAGTTTCCTAAGTCAACAAGGGAAAATTATTTGCGCACCAAGAGCGTACCAGGCACAAGATAAATACTTCTTGAAACAAATATGTGGGAAATAGGACTTGAGAAGTCAGGGATATTGCACCTACTGGAGATTCCCCACTTTGGGTGTAGCTTAGAAATGAACTCATGTGTCAAGTTACTACTCAATTACATTCGTGGAGGAATTTTGTGGCTTGAACCACTTGTGTCGATTGATACTGAATTAATTGTGCAGATCACAGGGTTACCAAAAGTAGCAGAGGACCTCGCCACATTGTTCAATAACAAAATAGGGGAGAAAATGCAATCAAAAGCCCTGAAGGATAAGTTTCACACCTTCAAGGGAAGTGCCTCACCTTCAGGTGTTGGCCTGTAAATTGTTGAGGAAGTGACACATGTATGAAGTATCATCTGCAGTAATCATAGTCACAGAAAAAGGCGCAGAGGGAGTCCAAATGAATTGGTCCACATTTTTTGTGAAACAATTTTTGATAGACTCCATAAAGGCCAAGGACAAAGGCACAAAGTTTCACTATGTCTGGCTTCTTATTTTGATTGCACTGGTAGGATGAAAGAAACCAAGTTATTACCAATGTATGAGAACAAACGATACAGGTAATTTAGTTGCATGATATGCCAAATTATGGCATACTCCAAACAAAAAAAGACAAGAAGACAATAATATTACATTTTATGTATACTTTGACTCAATCGGGTACATCATAGAACATACATTGTGCATCACAGTCGAGATGGTAGAAACCTACCGAGATATTACACAATTCAAAGCAGGGATGCACCATATGTATATTCAAGTAAAAAGGGACCCTATGCACCAGTGGTTACCTACTAACTACAAATTAACATCATAGGATGTATGCTTGATTGGTAATGATTGGGAAGATGAGTGGAAAACCCCAAGAGAACAAATGAGCCACCCAGAAGAGGAAGAAGAATAGGAAAAGGATGAAGAAGAACTAGATGAGGGCCATGGAAATGACCAGAACAATGGTGCAGGAAGTATGCATGACCTATCAACAGAAACGACATAGAAAACAGTCCCCACAACAGGAGTAAAACGAAAATACAAGGGGAAGGGTCCAATAATAGGTGCGTGAAAAAAGATGAAAGTGCAAAGGGAACCGCCTGTCTATAATATTACCAATGGAAACATGGACTGAATCAAATACCATGTAAGGGATGCCACAGAGGAGGTTATTGAGGAAGCAATAAAGAAACAAATAGAATTGCATCAACAAGTACACGCATAGTTAACACAAGTGAAGTATCTCTTGCAAGCAACCAGAATAAAACTAGAGTGCAGATCAAGGAAAGGACCATCCATAGGTCTGGTTGGGGAAGCACAGACTTCCAATACACCTTTAACCGAGCTAGAATTTGGGTGCAAAATTTTACAAATAGAGACAGGTAGAGTCAAGTTTCCAATGCCTAAACTGCAAGAACAAATGAAAACATTGAGCCACCTGAACATATTGGGGTCACATATGCCTATACACATACTATAGATCTTGCAAGCATGTATTTTTCATGAAATTAGGCTTCGCACAGATGAATAAAATTAGGAAATGACAAAAGTGATGGATGAAAGTGATCAATTGCAGCAACAATATACAACTAGTCTACAAAAAAAGAGTGAAATTGAAGGACAAGTGGAAGGAGCGACGAAGGAAAATAATTAGGTCGAGAAAAGGGCCAAGATAGATTTAAAAGAGAAGGATGGAGCTGATATAATGGTGCAAAAGACACAAGCGTTCGTCCAAAATTTGTATAAGGAAATTCCATAAGTATCGATAGTAGTAGAGGCTATGATTGAAGAGAAGGTCTTGAAATTGGAGAAGTCATCAAAGGATTTCGCACAAGGATTGAGGACCTACAATTTCACTATACATTGGGAACACCACCCGAGGAAAGAGTGAGAAGAAAAAGAACAATGAGTACAATAGTAGAAAACATCAAGAAGTTGGAAGAGAAATGCACAAAGATCTGTGAGGAAAGTGCACAAATATGGAAAAACCTAGCAGAGGATCCAGAAATGAAGGTTGTGGAAGCAAAATTGAGTGATGCGCAGGAAAAGGTGCAAAAATATTTAGAGATCATAAACACCATTCCACCAGCTGAAAGAATGATGACCATTTTCGCATAGAGGCAGTCATACATGGAAGTTGAAAATATCAGAGATCAACAGAAGATCCTCCAACAACAATTAGGACTGTTGTAAGAAGAAACATTGAATGTGATAGGAGAAGTAACAGTTGCATAGGGAAAGGTGAAGCAAGAAACACAATAAATGGAAGAAAATCTTACATCCCTGACTGCACCTAGTGTAGAATAAATTGTGGAAATAGAGGTAGTAATAATAAAGGAAGTTGTGGAAGATAAGGATGCTTCCCAAAAGTTCATTTAAGCATGGAGGAATGTGCAATAGGACTAACTGGCTCGATATGAGCCACAGGTGAGTGTTGGGGGCCTGTTGGACAGGAATTGTGGAAATAATATTCATGAAAATTCTAATTATGGAAGATGTTTGCAACATAAGAAGAAGAAAGACAAGGCAGGAGCATAGTAAGGTACATCCAGGCTCGAGAGTGCATAGTTGAGGCACATTCAAGAGTACAGTGCACATCAAGAACATACTTAGCAAAAGAATAAAGTAGAGGAATAAAGAAGAGAATAAATAAAGAGAATAAAGCAGGAGAAAAGGAAGGATAACAACTCGACATGCTAAAAGAAGAAAGACGCGCAAAAGAGGGAAGAAAAACAGTCATAGTGTGAAACCAACATGCAGATGAAAAAGCAGGAAAAGAAATCCTGATCAACAAGTCAACCTGAGTTGTCATGAATTGTAATAGGGTTTTGGGGTGAGAAAAGTAGGGTTTTAATCTCTAGAATTCATGTAGAAATATGTAATGGGTTGCGAATATAGGGGTTCTATGTTCTATGGAGAGGTATTGTCAAGTATGTTCCAATTGGTCAAGAGTTCTTGTTTTGTAAGAAGAGTGATATAATAGGTTGAGAAGAAAAGACTCTATTTCTGAGTGTTAAGGAGGGAGCAAAGAGAGAGAGAGAGAGAGAGAGGCGTGTACTGCAAAGCAGCTAGGATAGATGAAGGAAAATATAGCATGATGTATCTTTTGTAAGCATAGTGTGCAAGCTTTAGACAATTACATAAAGAATAATAAAGAATCTAGTCGTTGTGGATATAGCCCAAAGTTGGGTGAACCATGTTAACTATTGTGTTTACTTGTATTTTATGCGATGGATCGTGAATATTCTCTTTATGTATGTTATATTAGACCTATTCCTTACTTTATAGCTCTGCAATAGTTATGAATGTTACAGTAATTGGTTTATGGTGAAATTTGAGGTATAAATGGTAATGGATAACTGAATTCACTAACCAAAGAAGAACAAGTATAGAATAATGCACACATAACAAATAAGTAAGAATGACAAGGATGATCACTTCCCATTCTCTCACTACTGCAAAAACTCAGTTGTTGCAACCCTAATAGATGCCTTGGGTGAAACCTCACTTGCATGCAGGTGATGCCGAAAGGGAAAGTGTCTGAAGGATTTCGTTGGTAAGCATAACTCAAATCTAGGGTATTATGACAGTGTGCGAGAACAAATGGTTCCATTGTTGGGACCCAGAATCTGTGATTGAGGGAATGTTTTAGAGGTCTAATAAGAAAGAGATCACAGAATGGCTAGAAGAGAAGGAACGAAACTTTGTTCGAAAAGAGAATAGGAACCCTCAGATGAGGGATGAGCAATGGATGCAAAGGTATGTGTACACATAGTTGCATGAGATTTTCTTTGGCAAGTTTTTTATTATTCTAATTGAGTGGTTAGATAGATTAGTGGAGAATAGTAGAAGGTATCAAATTGCAATGCTGAGGAATTAGACTCCTGAGTTAGTAAGTTAGCTTAAATATGTAAGTAATAAAACTTCTCGTGCAATTGATTTATGGTTGAACAATATATTGGGAGGATATATTACATAATTTGCAGTGGATTGTACCCAGTCATATAGTGTTGCAGAGAGGGATTTCTTCATAGGTCCACGTGGAAGGTTCATGAAATCATTGGGTATGTCGAAAGAGATTTTGTTGTGTGACAAGTTCGTGATGACAATGGAGTCCGACTACTAATGGGATTCACGTACATAGGGGAATCGGGGGATGACAAAAGGAAAGTTTGAGGAAAGGAGAGAAGGAAGGAAGAAATGGAGAAGGAAGGGAGGGACTAAGGATGCAGAGAATCAAAGAAGTGATATTAGAGGAAGGAGACAAGTTTGGAGTACTACGTAGTGGAAGGAGGTACAAGAGGCGAAAGACTGGGGTTGATAAAGGAGATCCATGTAGTGAGCCAAAGTGGATAGGACCTTACGCAATAGTCCAAATCATAGAGATACCACACATAAAGGAGAGGAAGAGGGGTTCTAGTCTAGTCCTATAATAGAATATTTGTTAAGCCCTACTCCGATTGGATCCTGTGTTGAATCCATGACCCCATGTGCATCACCACAATCTGAGATAACAATTGAAGAGTTTTCAAAAGAAATTGTAGTTAGTGGAAGAAATCATAGTAGAAATCAGAGCAGTGGAGGCAATGTGTATATTTAGAATCAACCAACATCACTAAGAGGAGGGACTACACAAAGAAACATGGCAGGGGTAGACAACACACTCATATTTCTCCAGTTCCAGGGAGTTGGGTTGGAGGACCTAGAAAAAAATCTATTTGTTTGCGATACAATTTTGGATGCAAAGAATGTCTAGGATGAGGCTATGAAGATTGTGTAGTTGGAAACAACATTTAGAGGTCATGCATTAATCTGGTACATGAAGTTGTAGAGTACCATGCTTATAGGACAAGCCAGGACTTTGGTGGAGATACGATAAGCATTGTTGAAAGAGTTGAAGAACCAAAGTCTAAGTTGTAATACATTACAGAGCTGAAGGAAATTAAATAGGTGCAGACTGAATCAATATAGGATTATGACCAATGTTTTAAGGATCTGATGGGTAGACTGAAAGTTCAGATCCCTGATCAACAACATCAAAAATGGTTTATTCTAGGACTTCTACCACACATTCGTAGGTCGTTGATTCAGCAGAGGGTTGCATCGCAACCTGAAGCTTTGGAGATTGTAATGAAATTAGAAGCATCCCCTGTAGGAGACAATGGAGGTATGGTGCAAGTTAAGACAAAATTATCTTCCTTGACGATTCAACTATGAGAACTTAAAAAAGAGAAGGAGAAATGGGAACAAGTTTTGTGTAGCAAGTACAGGACTGAAGGCCATCAAAAGGATGAATGTCTAACATTCACGTAGTATTTGATGACTAGAGCATCGAATCCATTACTAGGAGGGGGATATTCTGAAATATGTAATAAATGGGGACACCATCTGACTGAATTTCCATTACTGTAGAAGTATCATAATACAACAAGGAACTTATTTTGAAATTTTTGCAAGTTGGTCAGCCATGAAGAGAAGGATTACCAGGAATTCAATTTGATGAGGAAGTGAACTTCATATATGTATAGGATTCAAGAGGAGAATTCTATGACAAAAGGAGGTGGTCCACAATATAATAATCAAAGAGGCTTTAATCCAGGAAACAAAGGAAATTTTGGCAGAGGTTGAGATGGACGAAATTTTGGTAGAGGAGGAAGAGGGCCCATAATATGTTACAATTATAATCAACCGGGACACTTACCCCGTGACTGCTCAAATCAATGTAAAACGTGCACGTACTATAAAGCATTAGACCGTGTGACATAATATTTTCCTCATTTTTTTATGAATGGAAGGAAAGAGGGAATCACAACCAAAATCCAAATCAGAATGTAGAGAAAATATCAGCCAAAAAATGAAACAAAGGACCTAGAATAATAGTTGTTACGTGCGGAGCAACTAGAATGGGAGTTGATGCGACAAATGGAGGGAAGCAGGATGAGCAATGGGTGAGGAATTCAATAGGATCTATGCCAACCTTTGACCCTCATTAAGAAAAGGAGTTGTATCAGAGGGAAAGAAAAAAGGTACTTGGAAAGGATTGGGGAGCATCAACATCATCTGCACCTCATTTCAGAGATTGCGCTAGGCCAAAGATGCCACTTGGGGAGGTAAGCACTCTAATAGAATTCCTGATAAGTTGCATAGAGCTAATAAAATATGAAACTTCATTGAATTCACTATATTAGATGATTGATCACTGCACGCCCTAAGGAAGGGAAACTCCCATCGCACAAAGGGTAATGAATCATGTACTGTGAGGAAAGAGGACCATTGGAGAATTCAAGTTAAGTGCGCAGATTGGGGAATATGATGTGGATAAAAATATTTTAGACTTGGGATTTGATGTGAATGTATTACCTAAGAAGACCTAGGAGATGATGGGAAAACCGAAGCCGATCTGGTCTCTTGTCCGGTTAAAACTCACAAATCAGCACAACATAGTACCAATTGGTCGATTGATAGGAGTACCTGTGAACATAGATGGGGTGCGTAGTGTGGCAGACTTTGAAGTTGTTGAGATCATGGAATATATTCAACCATATCCAACACTGATGGGACTCGAATGGGTATTTGATAATTAGGAGATAACTAAACTAAATAGGATGGGAATGATATTTGAGGTAGGATATTTGAAATTTACTGCGTCATTGGATTCAACAGAAGGAAAGAGGTACATAGAGCCAAAAAGAGGGAATGGCATTGAAAACTTCTATAACATGACTAGATGGATGGATGATTATGTTAACCCCATTGCAGATGGTATGCTAAGTTGGAGAAGTACCAGTTCTTGTGCATCAAATTCAAAGGAAGGTATGGAGCATTGGCAACATAGGATGCATGAAGTATCAACTAAAAGATGTGCACGCATAACCCAATCATTGCACTGGATTGGAACAAAGTTATGTGATCCAACCAGGTATGATGGATTGATGGATATAATTTTGTTTCTAAGGGCATTTGATTTGACTCAGAGGTTCAAGCTAAAATTTACATTTTAACATGATTCTTCATCAATATATGTAGTGCTATAGGTTATTGAAACCAAGAAATTCTCAGAATAAGGGATGATGGAGGTGGTACCAGTATGCAATGCGCACAGAGATTCTATGATTGTCCATGAGTTATTAGATTGTTACAATGTCACTAAAGAAGATCACGATGAAGAAGATCCCATGAATGTACAAGTACCTGAAACATAAGGATAACAGGCAGTAGAATGGCCAAAGATTGGGTCTATTGCATACACATAGCCAATAAGGACGCGGAAAGTAAACATTGGGATTACAGAGAATCCAAAGTTTGCAGAGATAGGATATTACTGGAGTGATGAAATAGTAGAGAAGATTGCAGATTTACTGCGCGAGTATCATGATCTATTCCAAAACTACATTTTTAGAAATGAAAGGGATAGTGGGGGACTTAGGTGAGATTAAAATTCCTTTGAAACCAGGTGCTAAGACAATGCGATAGAGACCCTACAAGTTAAATCTGAAGTACAAGGAGAAGGTGAAATAAGAAATAGACAGAATGTTGGACACATGGATCATTGAAATAGTGGTGGAATCGGAGTGGATAAGTCGAATGGTAGTGCAAGACAAGAAAACAAGAGGAATCAATATTTTCATGGATCTAAGGAAGTTGAATGATGCATGTTTACATGATCCATTTCCCACACCATTCACAGATGAGGTACTAGAGAACATAGGAGGGAAGTAAACATATTCTTTCACAGATGGATTATCGAGGTACCATCAGATAAAAATAGCATAGGAATACTGGTACAAGACTACTTTTTAGACAAAGTAGAGAATTTATCAGTATACAGTAATGCCCTTTGAACTGAAGAATGCCCCTACAGTCTTTTCAAGGGTTGTGGTTGCAACGTTTAAGGAATTTATTGATAAGTTCCTTGAAGTATAATTAGGTGATTAGACTATGTTCAGTCTACTGAAGGATCACATATAAGTACTGAAGTTAATGTTGGATAGGTGTAAACGATGTCATATTTCACTGAATTTGAATAAGTGTATTTTTTGCACACCATTTGGAATTTTGGTGGGCCATGTGGTATGCAAGTAGGGATTACTAGTGGATCCCACCAATATTGCAATGATTATGGATTTAGAACCACCTACATCAGCCAAACAACTAAGGGAAAATATGGGTCACACATGCTATTACATGAATTTTATCAAAGGCTATGCGCAGATCACAACACCTATGGAAAATTTGTTGAAGAAGGAAGTGAAGTTCCATTGGAACGAGGATTGTGATAAGGGGTTGGACACCTTAAAGAAAAAGCTAGTGACCGCGTCGATTTTTATCTTTCCAGATTGGAACAAGTAGTTCCATGTTCATTTAGATGTGTCGTCCATATCTTTGGGCATAGTACTATCTCAACTTGGAGAGGGAGACACAGAGCACCCAATCATGTTTGCAATTCGAAATCTATCCATACTAGAGAAGAATTACACCACTACAGAACGAGAAGGATTGGTAATGTTATATGCGGTACAAAAGTCTAGAAATTATTTAATGGGATCTCATTTTAACATGTATATAGATTATTCTACGCTAAAATACTTAGTGAACAAGCTAGCATTGGGGGGGAGAATATGAAAATGGATACTATTGTTTCATGAATATGATTTTGAGGTTTTGATGAAACCAGAGAAGTTGAAGATGTAGTGAATTTATATGACAACTTACCATATGTACAACTATTTGGAGTTAAAATGGTGGATGACTAAGTCGTGGACATTGTGCAGTTTCTAAGTACAGGAATGACCCCATTGGATGAAAGTTGCACAGAAGAAACAATCAATAGTTAAAGTAGCAGATTATCAGTTGATGGAAGGGAACTTATACAAGTTGGTTGTAGATGGAATATTGAGACGATGTGTGTTGGAACATATAAGGCCTATGATACTCACAAAAGCATAGGAATGGATTGAAGTAGGACACTACGCAGGTAAACGAACTTCACATAATATTTTATATACATGGATTTGGTTTCCCGCACTTCATAAAGATGCTAAAGAACATTGTCAGGCATGTGATGTTTGTCAAAGAATGGGAAATCCATCCAAGAGGGACGATACGCATTTACATCCATAGGTTACGTTGCAATCATTTGATAAATGGTCCATAGACTTTGTGGGGACTATCAACCCACAAGCAAGAAGATCAAGGGAAAGGTGCATAATCACTACGATGGAGTATTTGAAAAGATGGGAAAAAGTAGCACCAGCCATAGACTTCACCACAGAGACTTTTGCGCGATTTCTATTTGATAATGCAGTCATACGATGATCTAGATGGATATTGGTGGCCACCCACCTATACCAACTGGTTCCTCGTGTCCATTTTTGTTCAGAACGTTTTTTTGTACTGTTTTATAATTGTGATTTCTACACTTTTGGGGCTGTATGAATCCTCACACATTCTCCAGGTGGATACGGGTGGCCTTTGTTCTAATCCAACTGGCCTATTTTGTATGTTTTCATGTCAGCACATCTTGTTGTACTTTCAGGGATGTTTTGGGGCCCTAAACATTGTTTTCTTGGCTCGCCATAGTCAAAATGTAGATGAAGTCAAATTATGATGGTGGAGTGTGTAGTTCTCTAAAAGACCTTTCCAACGGGCTATCGCACACCTAAAATGGAGGTCGTATGAAAAATTTATGACCCTAGGAAGTTGAGGTACCAAATTACACCAACTTACCCATAGGGCCCACATGACTTTTGGCGTTTCACCTTCTAGGGTTAGGTTTTTGGATGTATAGGGTTTTGGAATTAATGAGTAATATGAAAAGGGCCTATGGATCCTCATTGTAATCCATTCTACTCAGACGGGTGCGCTTAGCAACCACATCTCTTCTCAGAGATAGCTACCACCATTCGAGCAAGTTTCAGTTCTGCAGTTTTACAGTTTCAGCCTATTTCATTATTTAATAGAAGATATTGTTCACTGAATATTTGTGTTATTATTCCTATCTCTGTGTTTATGGTATTTAGTCTGTAATTAGTTCGTTCCGCTCCTAAATCTGGATCAGTGGTATCAGATCGGTCTGCTCTTGATTTATTTTTCTTCGTGCATGTCCCCGACAAGGTCTGGGTACAAGAAGTTGGGACTCGAACCAATCGATCCATTACCATATCGTCCTAGCCGAGCCCAACAACAATCCATGGGAGATGAAAATAAATATTATGGATTAGGAGATCCTATTAAAATGTTGCTCGAGGAAGCCTTCGTGCAACAAAGGAACGAAATGATGGACAACTTCACGCAGATCCTTTGATGGTTTCCCACGGGAGAAGCATTGTTAAGCCCTAATATTGGCTCATTACCCCTTAATTGGGGCATATTAGATTAGTAATGTTATTTTATTTATGTCGGCTTTAGGCCATTAGTTGTAATTATACCTCCTAGTCTCCTATATATATACAAGGAGACATTTTCATTTTGAATCATCTGGTACTTGAACATTTAAGTGGGG
>SNQJ01S0023838.1:41373-81161 GCA_010110895.2 Picea sitchensis | reverse complement strand
TCATCTGGTACTTGAACATTTAAGTGGGGTAAAAGGAGGTTGCCCCCTTGAAGAGGCTTATTATCTGAAATTATCTCTTTTTCAAGGCGTTGAGTACTTTTCCTGAGGTTTTTCTATGCTATATTGATGTTTGGTTCTTAACAAGCATCTTCATCAGGTGGCCATGCAACCCCCTTCAAGGTACAGGTAAATTTTGATATTCCATTATATAAAGGACTGATAGATGCAGATGTTGTAGATAAATGGTTAAATCTGCTCGAAGGATATTTTTCGGTCCATAATTTCTCCGAATGGGAAAAGATCACTTTTCCACTCCTCAAGGTCGTTCCCCATGTTAAATACTGGTGGGATACCTACTCAGAGCAAAGGGTCGTGGAGGAATATTCAATTTTTGTGGTGGCCCCTACATGGGATTCCTTTCGGGAGTCCATTAAAGAACAGTACTACCATGTTGGAATATATGAGGACCAGTACACCAGATGGACCACCCTACGTCAAGAAAGGGACCAGATAGTACCAGACTTCACCAATATTTTCCATACCCTCCGCACCAAATTGGGTATCAAATATTATGAGCATAATCTGGTGCTCAAATACCGCAGTTGTTTGCATAGATACATTCAAAGAGAAATGGAGTTCTTGGACATTGCCACATTGGAAATATCTTATATATACGTTGTCAATATCGAGCATAAATTTAAGCAGAAACAACAAGAGTTTGGATCTGCAAACCCTCACAGCCAAAGTAGGAAAAAGGAAACCCTAAACCACACAGTAGGGGACCAAGTCATGATGGTCGCCCTTAGGACAATCCATCCAAGCTGCAATGCAAGAAGGGAAATGAGAATACAAGGAAGGACACGGGAAAATGGTGTGAGTACCATAAAAATCCTTGGCACAACACCAATGAATGTCGCTCCAAGCAGTCCCTCGTGGTCAAGATGAAGGCTTCCGAGTCAGAGGTCGATGCTGATTCTGAGTAAAATCCTAAAGGTGGGAAGCAGATCATCGATGTTGAACCCAGTGCCACGGTCTCCACCACCAAAGTTTGGCCAAGCAAACCAGAAGAACCAGAAGAAGGGGAACACCTCTTTCACTCGTATATGTGGTTCAAGGGGGCTCTGATTCACTTCATTGTCGATAGTGGTATGTTGGAAACCACCAATTCTGTCGATTTTTATCACAATTAAAATCATCACAAAGAGATTATATCTTTTTATAGTTGCCACCTCCCTACATTTATAAATGCTTATGTTTTCTGGGATTCGAGGCGATGATTGGGATAAACTTATCTTATGAGTTTTTCATTTAAATTTTCGTTTGTTTTGTTTAAAATTCATAACTGCAAGCATGAAATATAAACAAGAACTTCTCTTGGGTAATTATTCTGCAGTTTGTGTTTTTCTTATTTCATTTTACCAAATAAACTACACCTTGAGGAAACCCATATGTTGTTAAGATTCAAGTTTTATAAATTCATTGATTAATTCACTTCCACAATTTTTATGTATTATGGGTATCATAACTTAATCAGTTATATGCTTGATCGTTTGGTTCTAATTTTTGAAATGTATGAATGCACAAAACATTGGATTAACATTTGATATGTGCTTCATTCTCTCAACAGTCATATCAACTTTCATGTCGCTTGGTACAGGTCTGGTGTACCCACGACTACACCTCACTCTGTTGTCCTATGCATTAATGAACCCATTCATTATTCGAATTGGCAATCGATAGTAGTCGAGGGATTGATATTCATTATGGGTATTGGCTCATAGTTTTGCACGCCCTCTAGTTTTCCGTTTTTCCAAACTCATTTTATCAAGCATAACAGTGTCCAAGCTTCATAGGTATTGGGCCCTTTTAGTCTTCACAGACCTCTATCTTCTACTCATTTATTGGAATCCTAAGTCTCCCTCTCGTGATATTTATTGTGTCTATTTCACAGTGGCCATGGCCCCTGTGGTTCAAATCGAACCGAATGGATGTCAAGCCCTTCTTTCCCATGATGATGCCATATATCATTTGAAGGCTCATGGTTGGGATATCTTCCTAGGGAAATTATAAGTTTACAACCTTGTGGTTGCACATTCCTTTGCCCAAACATTCGATGGGTTTGGGGCCAAGGTCGGGATGTGCAATTGGAGGTCACGGAAGACTTTGTATCCCAAGCAACAAGACTCCCGCAGGAAGGCGAAAAGTGGTTTAAAAATTCCAAAATGGAGGATGTTCCATGGATCTTGTTCATGGTATCTCGCGAGTCTACCTGCTACCCTAAAGGTATTCCTATTAACCTCCTGAAACCTCGATGGATTGGCCTTATTTTGATTTTGAAACAATTTATAACATGCGAGGGCAGGTATGGTTTGGTCTTTTTATACCACATCTGACTATTGATGTTATTCATAGGGTTTAAATTGAACATGTCATTCTACTTGTTAATGAGCCTATATAAAATGTCAAAATGCTATAAGAGACAGAGTATGAACCCTCTGTCAAGCCTCTTTCATCATGGCCTTATAAAAATCATGTTGCTATCACACCTGTCACAAATCGGGGACACTTGGGAAAGTTTCCTGAGTCAAAATAGTTTTACCCAACCCGATAGCACAGTGAACCCGCCTTTAAATGTAAACCCCAATTCTGATAGTCCTGTGACCGAAAGTCAGGGTTTCAATTCACATATTGACTGTGAAGTTAATGAACCAGTCTCTCTTGCAAAGCAAAATTCCTGAGGTAAGAAACCACGATGTATTTTCTCGCCTAGCAAATCGTTGGAACAGGAAATGGATGTGTTGAAAGAAAGGATTTCCCCTACCCCTATTGTTGAGCCTAATCAGGACCATGGTGACAAACCCACTGTAAAGAAAATTTGTAAGGGTAAGAAATGGCAAAGCTCAGATTTGAATTTTATGAATAAGAGATCTGGTCGATTAATATCTAGGAGTTTAAGGAATCGAAAAAAGGATCATTTGAGATCGATATATATGATCGAGGTCAATGATCATTGTTCAGATGAAGAGATCAATGATTTCCTTGCTCAGGAAGATTCGGACAACCAATATCTCAAGAATGAAACTTTTGGTCAAGCTGAGAAGTATGAATTTGTATCTAGATTACCCTCATTTATGAAATGCCAAGAGGTTTGTGCCGGCATTAGCCATGACTTGAAACAATCCACAAGGAATCATGAAATACTCATCGCTGAATATATTCCACCTCGTCCCGCTATAGCACTGGTGCATTGTGACAGTCGTTTCGATTGGTTAGAACGTTATTACAGGGACATACCTTTGCTACAGGCACAAGTAAAACATATGGTTGCTCGGAACTCTCTACTTGAATGGGAAAACCAAGAGTTGAAAGAAAGCACAGAAAGGGAAAATAAAATACCCAAAAGATCCAGTAATATAATCATAAAAAATGCAACCAACTTTAATGCCATCATTAATTTGGAACTGTCTGATCCTTCACTGTCCAATTTCTAAATGGTAAAATTGATTTTGTTTCATTTTGTTTCATTTTATGTTGTTATGAAAGTCAAAATATGAATATTTAGTTTTGATTTTCTTTGTTAATATAAGACTAGCTACAAAATCTCTGATTCTGTAGCCAGTCTATTTTTTAGTATTAGTTAGCATTGTTTTCTTAATATCAATTTTGTTTTTTCTATCTACAGGAAAATGATAATTATGATGTTGTTTACATGGAGAAACCATCTTGGATCATACACTCTATTATTCAGTAGTTTATTTCTTTTATGTTGATAAAACTTTGTTATTATTTTGACAAACCAACTCCTACAGGAGTGGTTTCCTATTGTACTATTTTTGTAAAAACTATCTATTTTGGGGGGATTGCACTCTATCTTTAAATAGTGACCATTGTTAGTAGTGAAGACATCTTTGGTTGGGATACATTATGGACATATGATTTTGAAAATTGATATGGAGAAGTTGTTCACCATTTGGCTTTAGACCTGTGTGATGTTTACCCCATTATGTTTTTTGTATTGCCTCCATATTATGAAATATTATTATGTTTGTTGCAACTTTAGTATGGTTATCATATGGTATTTCATATTATTAAGTATTTTGATGATGTCTGTAATTTGTTATTCCATTTTACATATGTGATCAATCTGCCATTTGATTATTGTCGATTTATTTTAGATATTAAATGATGGATTATATTAATGCTTTGAATTGAGTTTCCTCTCTTTATAAGTGTTGATTATCATAAGATCACCGGATATGTACATTTATCATTCTGTTTTTATATTCTCATTCCAATGCATCTTTGAGTTTGTTCTGCGAGTATTGGCACTGCTCTATTATAGGTTTCCTTCACATGAGAACAGTTAGGAGCTCGAATTACATAGGAAGATAAATTCATTTTAATCGATTAGTTACAGGTTAGTTTGCTTGCCATTTAGTTGAATTATTTATTAATGAAATAAGGACAGATTGAATTAGCTTTGATTGTTTATCTATTCTTATTTCAATTACATTTGTTTAGTATTCATTAGTTTTAGGCTTTTAAATATTCAAAAGATAACAGAAAAATGTATGTGCTTTCTTTATCTCTTTTATAAACACTTTCTAGAACATCCATTTCGCAAGATATCCAATAAATCTTGCAAGTTGTATATACATTGTTCATAACCATATGTACATATTCATGTTTCTATTTTGAAATTTGTAATTATTAAACTTATATTATTAGTATCATATCTTTTAGATTAGTTTCATTTCTTTTATTATTTTTAGGACTTTAGTTGGCCAATGGAGCCATTAAACTTGTCGGGTCATTTCATTCCAAACGGCTTGGGTTATTTAGACAACCCTGGTCTGGATTTGACCTTCCAGTTGACGGTGTGTCACTTACGCCCGTCAAAAAATGGTGCTAAAAGGAGGGCCTGGATTTGATTAATGGCACATGGAAGTTGCAAGAACCCTCCAAACAATCGTTCTCCCATCGTGATGTGTAGTTGCACTGACACAAAAATTACACTTGAAACAACCAATACCTCAAACAATAACCCTGATATTCCTATCGAACCAATGACACCACTCCCTCAAGGGATTGGCATCCAGGAAATTGTCCGTCGATCACTTATAAGAACTCATAGTGCCTTAGCTCGTATTAGACAACCTAGTAGACAACTCAATCAAACCCTTGACTTTACAAATCTACAAGAACAACTTCAAAGCATTGGTTTTCCTAGAAACACGATAGGGACTATAAATATTTTCGATCTTTTTGAAACCCTTATCCCTAGAGCTGGAGGATCTAGTATCCCAACGTCTCCACCCGATTCTTCTCCATCCTCTTCAGGAGGAGAGTCTTCAGATGAAGGTAGTTCTTCATCAGAACCATCTTAGACTTCGACACTACCAAATCCCATGGAAAACCAAAATAATCCTGCCAGACCTTGGCTTGATCAAGATGTCATGGTCATACCTGGACCCCAACACCCATTACCTAAACATCCATAGAAATGCCTGCCCAAACTTGATCCAAATTCAAAGAAATCCGTTGAGGATCACATCAAGAAATTTATGTGGCCATTAGACTCCAGAGTGTTGAACACGAGGATGCAGTATGCAGATTATTTCCTTATACTTTTGAGGGAAATGCCTCCACATGGTATTTCGCACAACAACCCCAGACCATTGTCTCTTGGGACAAATTTGAAACTTGTTTTCTAGAAAATTTTGGAGATGATAAATCTTCAGAAGTCTTGGTTATGGAACTCTCTATCTTAAAAATGAAACCTAAAGAAAAAGTGAAGGAATTTAACCAAAGGTTTTTGACGTTAAAGAACAAAAACCCTACAGATTCGATGCCCACAGAAATTCTAATTGTTGCATATTATGCTAAGGCCTTGCACAATAACATAGCCATATGGGTTAAAAGGTCCAAGAAGAACACTTTGTTAGAATCCTTTGAGGAGGCAAGTCAAATCAAGAAAGATATATTAAGATTAAAAGATAATTTGAATAGTGTAGTGAAGCTGAAACAGCTTCATCTTCTAAGAAGAAAATAGAAATTCTCACTAGGCCTCCTCAAACAAAAAATCAACAAGAAACTTTAGAATTGGAGAGCTTGCAGAAATCTTTCTAGAAACTGTCAAATCAGGTTGTTGACTTGAAAATATCATCCTAGGAGGAATCCACAAGAAAAGGAAGTTTCAAACCTCCTTTTAGAAATACTTTCCCTCCAAACCAACCAAACCCGACCACGGAAGGTATAAATTTTGAAAACTTACAGTATGCTTTGCAAACGATATTAGAAGTGCATGACAATTATGTTTATGTTCCTCCTGAAAATTCTAATGATGCAGTTGAGGAAGAGGTACCAGAAGAGGACTCATCCCCTCCTGTTTTTTGGCACTTGTCAGACAGTATATTTCAAGCAAATTTTGAAACTGTTGTTGGCACAGGGGAAAACCCAGGGTTCAGCTCCAAGAGCTCACCAACAAGCCCTAACTATTGTCCCTTTCAGAAACACCTGCGAAGCAGATGCAGTCTCACCTGAAGCAGTTATGGGGGGGCTGCAGGATAGAGATGTCTACAACCAAGGGGAATATCAAGTGGATCTAATACAAGAACAACAAATAATTCATATATCACTTATCATCTTGGATCTACTCTGCACATCTACTTATCAAATCTAACATAGTAATGCAATCACAGTATATCAATGACAGAGACATAATACTGATCACACACAACACAAAATATATGTGGTTCACCCTCTCTCTAGGGCTATGTCCAAAGAACTATTCTTTATAATGTATTAAGATGAAGCATACATTTCTTGTATGCACTCTTAGCTAGCATATCTTCTCTTTTCTCCTCTCTTTCTCTCCCCTCCCTACGCACCCAGCTGCAGGGTTGATCTTCACAACCAGCTAAAGATCTTACAATGCCACAAGGATCTCACACTTAACACTTCTATCTTACACAACAATAATATCTCATTACATACCAACAACAACGAATGAACAACAACTAGATCGAACCTCCTTCCTTCATGTAGGTTCTTATTTATACATTACAAACACTCACTGACATCCTTAGGTCGAAACCTAGGTGTCCAAAACCCTAGGTGTCTAAAACCCTAGATCAACTTGACCCGTATTTTCAGGGATTCGCCAGCCTGCCTTTCCTTCCTTATCGCACGGTGCTCCAAAGCATCCAACGGTGGATTTCTCCACTTTCTTAGTTTTCCACGATCCTTCTTTATTTCTGATCTGTCATCCTCAATCTCTTCGTTCAACAGCTTACTTCACTCCATCTTTTTCTGCTCTTTTGCCCACTTCGACCTAGTATCAGTCACTATGTATTCCGCGAAGTTCGCATTCTCCCTTTTCTTCCTTGATCTTCACATACTTCCATAACCAAGGGCCAACAGGCCCCCAAAACTCACTTGTGACTCGTCCCAAGGCACTTCAGATCTCAGCTTCCTATTTTACTTGGACTTCAGACTACGTAGTGCAGCCTCTACTTTTTGTTTGATGCCTCCTCTCCGTCCTTGTGCAGACTATCTTTTTTGTGTCTGGTACCTAGTTTCAACTGCACCTAGTACCTAGACCCTTTTTCCTCTTACGTTTACTGAGAGTTGCAGGGAAGCTGGTTGTCATAGTACAATTTCAACTGGCTCCCATTCACTAATCCTTCCTTCCATTCTCCCTTCAAGGTATTCAATTGTGCAACTCCTCCTTCTGTAACATAGTCGATCTCATATGGCCCTAGCCAATACATTCTAAACTTCCCAGGATGTTTGTTGAACTTACTGTCATATATCAATACTAGATCACCTTGTTTAAATGCCTTCTTCTTGATGTGCCTGTCATGATAGGCCTTCTCTCTTTCCTTTTGAACCTACTAATGGAATCCTACAATAAATATATCTTCCTCTAGTTCAACCAGCTATGCAAGCCTCTCTTGAATAGCGTCAGGGTCATCCATATCTATAAAGGCAACAATTCTTAGGCTTGGTACCAAATATTCCATTGGAACAACATCTTTAAGACCATATACCAACTTAAAAGGTGTATGCATTATCATGTTCTTGCAAGTGGTTCTATAGGCCCATAATACTTCTTGTACTCTTAGATCCTAGTCATCTCTGTTCACACTGCAAATCTTCATCAACGTTGTCTCCAATATCTTGTTGAATGCTTCGACTGTCCCATTTTCTTATGGATGGTAAGGCATGCTCTTCTGATGGTGGACTGCAAATTCCTCAGTCAAGGATTCAACTGTCTTATTGATGAAATGTGTGCCTTGATCACTCATAAGGATCTTTGGGCATCCAAACATGGTTATGATGTCATCAAATATGAAGCACGTAGCTATAGTTTCACTACAGTCCTTAACTGTTCTTGCTTCGGCCCATCTGGTCAAGTATTCTATTGTTGTAATTATGTATCTTTCTCTTGTGTCCTTCCCTGGTGGGTTTATTGGTCCCACAAAGTCAATGGCCCATTTCTCAAATGATTGTAGGGTCAGTTGTCATGTTAATGGAATTTCATCTCATCTGGATGGTTTCCCAACTCTTTGGCATACGTCACAGGCTCTGGAATAGTCTTTAGCATCCCTTTGTAAAGTAGGCCACCAAAGGCTAGCTCTAAGAACCTTCTGCACAGTTTCTTTTCCTGGGTAATGTCCTCATGTGATGCCTTCATGAGCTTTTTTGAGGATCAATGGTCTCTCTTCCTCCATAACACACCTTCTCAATATCTCATCAGGTCCCATCTTGTATAAATGTCTAGCTATAAGTGAGAAGTCTGCAACGTGCACTACTAGTTGTTTATTCTGAGGAATTGTATACTCACTAGGTGCCATTCCTATTTATAGTAACTAGACTATCTCTGCGAAGTGGTCATCGATATTTCTAATGGCCAGTAATTATGCATCTGGTAGTGCATCCTCCAAACTAGTCGGCTCTTCGCCATGTTCCAACCTTGACAAGTGGTCAGGACCTTTGTTCATTCTTCCTAGATTAACTATGATCTCAAAGTCATATTCTTGAAATAACAGAATCCATCTCCATATCCTTCCCCCCAACACTGGCTTGTTGACTAGTTATTTCAATGTGGAGTGATCAGTAAACATTTTAAAGTGTCCTCCCAACAAGTAGTGGCAAAATTTCTACAGCACATACACCATGGCTAAACCTTCTGGCTCAGTGGTGGTTTAATTGATCTCAGCAGTTGATAGCTTCCTGCTAGCAAAAGATAATAGGTGTTCAATATATCCTTCCCCGGGTTTTGCTAAGACTTCTCCTAAAGCAATGGAAGATGCATCGACATGCACATGAAACTCCTTGGTCTAATCTGGGAAAACCATAATAGGTGCAGTAACCATTTTTTGTTTCAGTGTGTCAAGGCTCTGTTGGCATTCTTATGTCCAACTATACTGACAACCCTTATTCAACAGTTTCTCTATCGGTGTTGTGATCTGAGCATATCCTTTAATGAACTTCCTGTAGTATCTTATGTGTCCCGACACAGTGCGCAGCTGTTTGATTGAAGTAGGAGGGGGTAGATCAACTATAATGGAAATTTTGGATGGGTCTACCAGCAACCCTTGCTTGCATACAATATGACCTAGCAGGACTCCAAATGGTGAAAAGAAGATGCATTTCTTTAGGTTTAAGGCAATTTTACACTACCTGCATTTATCCAACATTAGCCTTAGACATTCAATATGATTTTTCAATAAACTAAAAACAGTCCAATCATCAAAATATGCTTCTAGAAATTTATGCAGAAATTCCTTGAATGCTTCGACCACCACCCTGGAAAATATGGTTGGGGAATTCTTCAATCCAAATGGCATCATTGTATATTGGTAGGATCCCCATTCTGTTGCAAATGTGGTCTTATGGCGATGTTCCTTAGCAATATGGATATGATGGTATCCTAAAAATCCATCTGTAAAAGAATATACTTCCTGGCCTCCCACATTATCTAACACTTCGTCATTGAATGGTGTAGGAAAGGGTTCATGCAAAAAAGCATCATTCATCTTCCTGAGATCTACACATATCCTGATCTCTCCCATCTTCTTGTCTTGCACCACCATAGGGCTAATCCATTCTGACTCTTCGACATGTTCTATAATCCCTGCTTCCAGCATTATGTTGAGCTCAATATTAACTTTCTCCTTATATTTAGGGTTCAATATGTAAGGTCTCTGTTTGACTGGTCTTGCATATGGATTTAAAGGAATCCTCATCTCTCCCATAGGCCCTTTAATGCCCTTCATATCAATGAACTTGGTTGGAAACAAATCATGATATTCATGCAGTAGTTCTGTAATCTTGTCAATGGTGGAATCATCTCAATAGTCTCCAACATTAACAAGCTTCGAGGTCTATTCTGTTCCAATATTGACCTTCTTAATCTTGATTTATTGTCTAATGAATGGTAACTCAACTCTTGGTCCTTCCACATCTCTCTAGCCTTCTGTTTCTGCAATGTTCACCTTCCTCGGATCATCATCTTCATCAGTATTGATGTTGTAACAGCCTTGTAGTTTCTGGAGAGGCGCAGTCCATTCATCCTCTTCTTGTTCCAAAGGAAGGCTAGATGCCTCTTCGAATACTTTATGTCTCATAATATGTAATGCTTGATCTACTGAAGGATATTGACTTTCAAATAAGAAGGTGGTTATAAAATTATAAGTCATACCTTCTCAATCTGTAGTGAGGAGGCACAACTCTGCTTGAAGTTACCAGTTGATAGGTGTTGTGTCCAAAGGTTAATTAATTTGTGCACCCACTATTCTTGAGGAACATTGCTCCATGATTTCTTGCAGCTTCTCACATGGTCCTTTGGATAGCTTCAACCTGTGTACTGAACTTTGCAACCTTCTACTTGTGTTGAGAACCATGTTGTCATTAGGGTACAACATTGTACCCAGTCTGTAATGTTGTTTTTGTGTGTCCCCCACCATCTTGATGGAGCTTCTTTCAGGGCCTCATCCATCGCCAACAATCTTTGTTTCAATGGTACACTTTCTTCAAAGTCCGACAAGAAGGTTTCTAAAGGATTTAGACCATCAAAGGTGGGTAAGTTACTCACTGTTGTGTTGATCCAGCGAACTTCTCTGGTTAATCTAGCACATCTTCTTGTAGATACTTTGTACATATTATTCTGCCAATTATCCAGTGCTTCTTATGATTTTGATGAACATGTGTTGTCACTTTGCCAACTTAGGTTCCCATCAGCTGTAAGATTAATGTAATCCTATTGTCTGGATGTCAACTTATATATGTTTTATTTTTCATATGAGTGGTCTTATTCTCTGATAGGTTATGTGTATCACTGACCTTCATCTGGATCTAAAGGTGCAATGAACCTAATGCCATCTCTTTCAAAATTCATATGTCTTTTCTTCAAATCAACCACAGTGGAATTATTGAAAGCCCAATCAATTCCTAACAACGCAGGATAAGGAGAGTTATCATCAACTATCTCAATTACCTCAAAATCTGCAAACATTCTTACTCTGTCAATGTCCACAGGGACATGCTCCAATTGTTCAAAGGGGTTGACATCTTGTTGATTGGCCATCCTGAGCCTGATAGGGAAATAGATCAACTTCGGTTTTCCCATCATTTCCCATGTTTGCTTCGTCATGACATTGACCTCCGACCCTAATTCGAGGACCACATAGTCTATCTCATACTCTCCTATTTGAGCATTCAAATGTAATTCCTTATTGGTCCTTCTCTTCTTACTGATTTTATGTACTTCCCTATTCAGTAAGGGATCTATCTTTCCTAGCTCATATTTTCTGATTAAAGTTTGTAGTTCTTGTACAACGCGTTCATCCTAAATAAACTTAATACAAGTATATAGAAATTCCATGAGCTTGCTTACCTCTTTTCCTTATTTTGGCGAAGCAGACTGATCAAATGCCAAGGGCATTCCATATTCTCTCACTTATGGTCTTGTCTTCGATGAGGAACCCTGGTCTCCTCTGAATTCTTTTCTTTCCTCCTCAAACATTTGTCTTTATTTCTTTGCATCAAACATTTGTGTCTTCTTTGTAGCTTTCTTGATTCCTGAGTCTTCTGTAATCTTCCCTTGGGTCAGTCTATCTTCTCCTGTAACAGTGCCTCCTCTGGTTATAATAGCCACTCTAGAGTCTTCTCCATGAGGTTCATCATATATTAGTTGTACTTGCGGGTTCTGCTGAGGCCCTCGTCTTTCCTAAAGCTTAGCTAGCAGCACAGGACAATCTTCTATAACATGTTCAAACGAGCTACAATAGCTGCAAGTAGTACAAGGGTTCTGGAAACCCCTTGTGAGGTGTCCTGGTTGTGCGCAGTTATAACAAATTATCTATCCTTGGCCTCGACCCATTCCTCCTCCCTCTAAATACACCACGAGGATTGAAGATTCCTCTCCCAGGGGATCTGTACTACGTAGTGTTTCCTTCTTGTTGTACTTCACCTTGAATCTTGTATATGTCTCTCGACCTTTCATGTATGAGATCATAAACCCTACAATATCTATCATCTTGTCCCACAAATTTACAGAACGTGCAATACAAATTTGTGGGTATCTGAACATACTTCTGCATGTAATAGCACTCACCCGGGCGATGTCTATTTTTGCATACGTCGCACCAGGGTAAGGTGACTTGCTTCAGAGGGCTCAAAGCTCTAAAAGCTAAGTATTCATTGAATAGGGGACAGTGTTCCTTGTCATGGCCTTCTGATCTGCACCTGACACACCATATGTATTCTCTCTTATATTTTCCCTTGTCTTTCTTCATATATTCGACCTGCAGAGACAAACTAGTTAGTTGACTCAAGATCTAACTCATACCTGAGCTAGATTCTCCCATAGGGGTTGATTCTAGTTTCATGGTGATCTCCAGCGCCTCAAACTGTGAAGCAATCTTCTGTTGCATCAAAGGAACTCTGATGTGTGGTAAGAGGGCAGCAATGAACCATTCTTTTTTCTACTCATCTGGGATCTGAAAATTCAATCGACCTATTAAGGTTTTGAATCTCTGATTGAATTCCCAAAAAGGTTCGGCTACCTTCTGCTTGATCTCTTTCAGCTCTGTAATACATTGTGACTCTGAATTGGGTTTCTTGAACTCTGCAATCAATGCATTCTTAATTTTATTTAGTGGCTTAGGTTGTGCAAGTCCTTGGACAAGCTTCATGTACCAGCTCAGTGCGCGATCTCTTAGAGTGGCACTAAACTGGGTTCTTTTGACAACTTCATCGGTGACATTTTTAATATTCCATACGGCTTCACATAGGAACCAGTGTTGATCAGGATCTTCAAATACATATCCCCTAATGATAGGGAGTCACATCTCATCTACCATAGATATTCCTAGGTTTCATGTCTGAGTATATGATGAACTACTAGTAATAGTACTTTGAGGACTCTGGTGACTCTGACTATTATGATTTCTTAGGGTTGTTGAATCAACGGGAGGGACAATAGTACTTACTTCAATGGTTTGCGCAATTTCTGAAGTCTCAAGTTCTTCTCGACAAAGCTCTTCAAATTTCCCTTCCTCTGTCCCAGTAGGTTTTGAATGCTCCTCGTCTGTTAGATCTGCCTCTTATCCACTATAGAAACCCGTTTCCCCATAGTTTTGCTTGAACAGGTTCACAAGGTGAACTTGTCTGAACACTCTCCCACTGCACGTATGTCCAACTTCTGTGTCATTGTCACTGTTCAAATTCTTGAACATTATCTTTTCTAGATCCGACCAACCTACTATATCTTCATGATGTTATTTTCATGAAATAGCATCTTGAGTTTCAACTTCAGGAATGGTAAAAATTTCCCTCTAGGTCCCTTGAAGAAATATCTCTCGGCTTGGATAAATGACTCTACTATGTCAATAGAAAACTCGTTGATGTACCCTCCAATGGTGCTATCAAACCAGTGATATACTACTCGTGATACGGAGTTATCATCTCTCTTGACCTTCTTGATCATCTCTGACATCCAAACCACAGGAGGTCTAGATCAAATCTCAAACTAGGTATCTGCTAACCTAGCTAACCACTCATATAGCTCCTGATGGATTCCCCCAAAGAAAATATCATGTATATCAGTAAATATATATTTCTCCAACCAATCCTCTATACTAAGATTAGGGTTTTTGTTCCGTGCTTCAGCGAAGTCCTTTTATTGATCATCTATCCACTTTTGAGTCTCTATCTTTGATGGAAACCACCTTGACATTCCCTCAAGAATATTATTATCCCAGCAACGGAACAATTTGTTGGCACAGGAGAAGACTCAGGGTTCAGCTCCAAGAGCACACTAACAAGCCCTAACTATCGGCCCTTTCGGAAACACCTATGAAGAAGATGTAGTCTCACCCGAAGCAGTTATGGGGGGGCTGCAAGACAGAGATGTCTACAACCAAGGGGAATATCTAGTGGATCTAATACAAGAATAGCATAGCATTCATATAACACTTTTCAGCTTGGATCTACTCTGCACATCTACTTATCAGATCTAACATATTAATGCAATCACAGTATATCAATGATAGAGACAGAATAACAATCACACACATCACAAAATATACGTGGTTCACCCTCTCTCTAGGGATACATCCACAGAACTGTGCTTTATAATGTATTAAGATGAAGAATATAGTTCTTATATGCACTCTTAGTTAGAAGATATTCTCTCTTCTCGTCTCTTTCTCTCCCCTCCCTATGCACCTAGCTGTAAGGTTGATCTTCGCACCCAGCTGAATATCTTACAATGCCACAAGGCTCTCACACTTAGCACTTCTTTCTTACAAAATAATAATCTCTCATTACATACCAAGAACAATGAATGAACAACAACTAGATCGAACCTCCTTCCTTCATGTAGGTTCTTATTTATACATTACAATCACTCACTGACATCCTTAGGTCGAAACCTAGGTGTCGAAAACCCTAGATACCAAAACCCTAGGTGTCTAAAACCCTAGGTCAACTTGACCCGTATTTTCAAGGCTTCACCAGCCTATCTTTCCTTCCTTAGCGGGCGGTGCTCCAAAGCATCCAATGGTGGCTTTATCTGCTTCCTCAGTTGTCCACGATCCTTATTTCTTTCTGATCTATCATCCTCGATCTCTTCATTCAACGGCTTACTTCGCTCCGTCTTTTCTGCTCTTTTGCCCACTTCGACCCAGTATTAGTCATTGTGTCTTCCGCGAAGTTCGTATTCTCCCTTTTCTTCCTTGATCTTCATGTACTTCCATAACCAAGGGCCAACAACTGTCCACCCCTACAACACTAGGAGTAAATCACAAACCAAGCCCGCTACAGAAACAAGTAAAACTGTGTTTCCTAAACAAACAAAACAAACTGAAACTAGACAAAACTTAGTTGCCCCAATTTTAGAATATGATTTAATTGAAGATCTAAAAAAACAAAGGGCAAATATTTATGTTTTTGAACTGCTGAAATTTCCTCTTATTTTCCAGAAAATGCTTCAAAGCATCGTTGAAAACAGTAAAAAGGATGATGTTAGCAGCAAAAAATCAACAGAAATTGATTCAAATGCAGCTAAAAATGTCCCAACTAAAAAGACATCTGAACCTCAAGACAAAAGGGACTTAGCATAAAAAATTGTAGCAAATGTAAATAAAATTGTTTTAGGGACAACACTAAAAAATTAGTAGAATTATGTTGTTTCCACATGGAAAAATGCCCCGCCTTTTTTATTAACCTTTGAAATTTTTAATAGGAATGTACATAATTGTATGGTTGACTCTGGTTCATCATCAAATGTGATGCCTCTATCGGTATGCCAAAAAATTAATGCAGAAGTACAACCTTCTAATATTAAAATTATTCAGCTAGATCGAACGAATGTTAAAGTAATCGGTGAGCTTAAGAATGTGTTGATTAGATTATCATTCAATCCTAAAGTTTATCAGATAATTGATATTATCATTGTTGATATTCCTGAATTTTATGGTCTGTTTTTAAGCAGAGATTGGTCGGAACAGCTGCATGGTTATTTTGCTACAAACTAATCTCACTTGTGGCTACCTTAAAATGGGCAGCCCAACAAAATTAGGATAAACAGAGAATGTTGTCTTAAGCATACCATAACATAATTGAATGATCCAAACAAGCCCTTCATTACGATGGAAAATTTAATTGAAATGCAGGGGATGAATACCTTTTTTGGTAACTTCATGACTGAAATTTCTCCTATTACAGACCCGGAACAACAATCTGAAGTAATGATCTGCACTCAGGTATCAGCTTCACCAAATACGCCAAGTACTTCTAATGATGCATAGATCTGGTCCTTATATTTCGATGGATCTAAATCCTGAGAAGGAGCAGGTGTTGGATGTGTACTCATTGACCCTACAGGTAATAAAAAATTTATTGCTTGTCAATTAGAGTTTGAATGCACTAACAACACGGCCGAGTACGAAGCGCTTCTACAAGGACTCAGGAAAGCACTGGACATGGATGTGCAAAATTTGGTAGTTTATGGCGATTCAGAAATAGTAGTTAAACAGGTAAGGAATGCAATATATTGTTTCTCTCTGCATTTGAAGAGTTACCAAACCAAGGTATGGATTTTGATGCATAAATTTTCATCATTTAATATAAATTATATTCCTAGGATGAGTAATTCGGAAGTTGATCTACTAGCCAATGTTGTTTCTAGATTGTTGCCTGCTGAAGGTCTTTCTCCTAATGCGTTTTCGATTGAATTATTGTTTAGGTCGTCGATTTTGGATAACATCACAAATTGGAGAGTATTCGATGATGACCAGTAGATCATCAACTTTCTGCATATGGAAGACACCTTACAAGATGCAGTCATTGATGAAAGCACTCATGACGAGAATCTTTGAGACTTCACGGTAATATCTGATCCTCAATCTCCTAAATCAACATCCGAGCTGGTAAAATCTATCCCCAAATTTGTTGTGAGATTAGATAAATTTTATAACTTGCATGATAAGTTTAGAGGGGTAGTCAACTGTAAAACTAGCAGTTCCTCTTTGATCTATGAAACTGTTAATTTAGGAACAAGAGAGAATCCTCAAAATATTAATCTGGGAAAGGGATGTTCCGAGCAAGAAAGATCTGCTTTCGTAAAATTATTTAAAGAATTTAAAGATGTATTTTCTTGGACATGTGATGACTTAAAAACTTTTGATCCAAACATCATACAACATGTGATCCCTATGAAACCCCAGACTCGGCCTTTTCAACATAAATTGAGGAAAATGCATCCTAAATTGGAACCTACTGTTAAAAAGGAACTAAACAAATTACTAACTACAAAGATAATTTTCTCGATTGGGCACACTCAATGGGTGTCTAATTTAGTCCCTGTAAGGAAGAAGAGTGGTGAAATTCAACTTTGTGTTGATTTTCCTAACCTCAACCGAGTGTCTGACAAAGACAACTACCTTGTTCCTCCGATGGAACAAATTATACAACAGGTTTCTGGTTCCAAAAGACTACCTTTGTTATATGGTTTTTCAGGATACAACCAGGTCCTTATGTCTCCTTCAGACTAGCTTAAAACCACCTTTCGTACCCCATGGGGCACTTACGCCTACAGGAAAATGCCTTTTGGACTGATAAATGTCGGTGCCACTTTCTAGAGAGCAATGGATATTTCTTTCCATGTCCTCATTAACCAATCAGTTGTGGTCTATCTTGATGATGTCATTGTCTTTTCTAAAAACAAGAAATATCACTTGTCTCACCTTAGGGCTATCTTGGAACGATGTCGCAATTTCGGTATATCTCTCAACCCTAAGAAATCAGTCTTTGCAGTAGAGCAGGGTAAACTTCTTGGGTTTATAGTGTCTAAGGATGGAATGATTATTGAACCCGAAAGAACCCAAGCCATTTCTAAACTCCCCCCTCCTTCTTCCAAAAGGCCATGCAATCCTTTCTGGGTAAGATTAATTTTGTCAGAAGATTTGTCCCGAGTTTCTCTGAAATGGTTATACCATTACAAAATCTAATTAAAAAAGATGTTTTTTACATTTGGGGACCTCAAGAAAGTCAGGATTTCGATTCAATTAGAAAATAAATAATAGACTCCCCTTCCCTGATGAGTCCCGATTTTTCTCAGGATTTCATTCTTTACACTTTCACATCTAACATATCCTATGTTGTTGTGCTTACACAGAAAAATGTTGAAAGAAATGAGATACCCATTGCCTTCTTGAGATCTTCTTTTAAAGGAGCATAACTTAATAACCCAGCAGTAGATCAGCAGGCATATGTTGTTTTTAAAGCAGTGAAACACTTATGGTCTTACCTGTTAAAATCCAAAACCAAAGTGTTTGTGCCTTACCCCGTTCTAAGAAACTTGTTAGTACAAAAAGATTTGGGTGAGAAAAGGGAAAATTGGATGACTTCACTACAATAATATGACCTTGAAATAAATCCTACACAAACTGTTAGAGGTCAAGACCTGTGTAAACTAGTGGCTGATTCAGTTGAGGAACAAGAAAGTCAAATAAACACATCAATTGTAAGTCAGCACAACGAAAAACAGATCAGTTGTGTCCAAGTTGCACCCAATTCTTGGTATGAGAAAATTAGATTTGATTTAATGCATGGATTTTCTCTTTGCGATCTTGATCCTAAAAACAGAAGATCATTTAGGCATAAATATGCATCTTTCCAGTTAATCAATGATATTTTATTTCGAAAGAACTTGGATGGTGTTTTTCTGCGTTGTTTAGAAAAGGAGGAGTCTGAAAGAGTGTTGGTTGAACTTCATGTAGGTGAAGTCGGTGGTCACTTTCGTGGAGATACCATTGCCCACAAAGTGCTAAGGTTTGGGTATTGTTTGCCTACCTTGTTTAAAGATGCCCATACGTTGTCCTGCAAATGTGTAATTTGTCAAAAGGCTGCAAGACAGGTGAAAAAGGTAGCTTTTCCTTCGCAACATGTTACTGTAGATGCGCCTTTTCAGCAATGAGGTCTAGACATCATAGGACCAATCAATCCCTCCTCTTCGCAACAACACAAGTACATCCTTACAGCAATAGACTATTTTACAAGATGGTCTGAAGTTGTACCTTTAAAAGTGGTCAACACCAATAAGGTAGTATTTTTTCTAAACTCCCACATCATTACTTGATTTTGAATTCTGGAATGTCTGGTTTTTTATAACGCCTCTTATTTTTCATCCCTTGATATGAACGTTTTTTCTTTGGAAAAATGGATTAAACTGAAGTATTTTGCAAGCTACTACCCTCAACGGAATGGCCTAGCAGAATCGACAAATAAGAATTTAATCAAGATTATCAAAAGGATAGTTTCAGAAAATCACAAGAATTGGCACAATCCATTGTATAGTGCACTTTGGGCTCATAGGGTAACACCAAAAGATTTTTTTGGTAATTCCCCTTTCTTCTTCATTTACGGAAGAGAAGTCGTCCTCCCCCCACATGTCTTAAATCCTTCTTTGCAACTATCATAGAAAGTTCAGGAAGAAGAGTGCCCTCCTCTAGAAAATCGGATAAATGCTTTATTAAAACTAGAAGAGGTGAGAAGACAAGCTAAACAGAAACTGGACCAGCACCAGCAAATTGTGAAAAGTTGGTTTGATTCAAATTCATCTTCTAATAGAATTTTTTATGTTGGAGATTTGGTTCTCAAGTGGGACAAATCCCACGAGGGAAAGGGGGAACATACCAAGTTTCAAAACCTGTGGTTGGGACCATTTGTAATTTCTGAAAAATTGGGTCCTAGCTCTTTCTGTCTGCATAATTTGGAGGGACATCCAGACACTTTCTCAATGAATGGTCAGGATCTCAAGAGGTATTTCATTTAATGATTATTGTCCCACCCTCTTGTAAATATTTTTAATTTTCTTTTCTGTTTTTTATTTTGGTTCTTTTCATTTTGCTTGATTTTGATTTGTTTTCTAAATAATTATGTATGAGTGACCATTTCATTTGTTGAAGGGAATCAGAACTCTCATTCATTTGCAGCATTTGTTAACATCTCAAGCACCTGAATAGTAAATGCTAAACTCAAATAAGCAGAAGTAAGTTTATGTTCAAATCAGTGTTTCGGGTTTATCATTGAAATTATAAGAAGACGTGATTATCCTTAATAAACTTCTAACGCCATCCATGTTTTAATGAGAACAACTCAGTGTGCTTCCCCATCCTAGAGGTGATTTATGAACAGAAATCTAACTGTCCAAATCATGATGAAAGTCATCAAAATAGAAAAATATTTTTTTAACGATCAAAATTTTCATTCCAAACTATGAGATTTTCAGTATCACCCCGCCCTCTTGAATATCATGAAGTTTTGGAAATTATAAACAAATTCTAGAGGGTTGGAAGCACTGTAATGTGTGGGAAGTGTTTGTAAACCCGTCGAGACACTGAACAGGTTTGTTGGCAGCGGGTAAATGCACTCATGATACCAAGGCAACTTCGTCGGGGTATTGAACAGGCCCACTGGTAGCGAAGCAATGCCAGGTTTAAGAATATTCTCAGGTATGTATTTTGATTTGATCACGTATGAAGATGTTTTTATCATGAATGGACAACTCTTGGATAGGATATAGGTACTAGAGTGGGTTAAATGACATCCATGTCGAGGCTATGGTCGCCTACTGGCAGCAATGGCCATGTCAACAATATCGAAGTCAACTGTATAAACATCGCTACACCTGTAATCTAAATAAGATAGTCGATTAAATTTTCGGATAGAAATATAGAAAATGCTAAACTGTGTTATTTTCTGAGTTATGATTGGAATGTTTGATCTGTTGTTAATTGTTTCTAAAAATTTATTTCATCTGAGCCCCTGACATAAATTTTCTGGTGATGCAGAGATAACTGCTTCGCCTAGCGTGTTGCCATTGTTGGCAGCCACAAATTCTGTCAATTTTTATCACAATTAAAATCATCACAAAGAGATTATATCTTTATGTAGCTACCACCTCCTTACATTTATAAATGCTTATGTTTTATGGGCTTCGAAGCGATGATTTGGATAAACTTATCTTATGAGTTTTTCGTTTAAATTTTCATTTGTTTTGTTTAAAATTCATGACTGCAAGCATGAAATTTAAACAAGAACTTCGCTTGGGTAATTATTCTGCATTTTTTGTTTTTCATATTTCATTTTACCAAAGAAACTACACCTTGAGGAAACCCATATGCTGCTAAGCTTCAAGTTTTATAAACTCATTGATTGATTCACTTCCACAATTTTTATGTATTATGGGTATCATGACTTAATCAGTTCTATGCTTGATCATTTGGTTCTAATTTTTGAAATGTATGAATGCACAAAACATTGGATTAACATTTGATATGTGCTTCATGCTCTCAACAGTCATATCAACTTTCATGTCGCTTGGTACAAGTCTGTTGTACCCACGACTACACCTCACCCTGTTGTCTTGTGCATTAATGAACCCATTCATTATTCGAATTGGCATTCGATAGTAGTTGAGGTTTTGGTATCCATTATGGGTAATGTCTATAGTTCTACGTGCCCTCTAATTTTCCATTTTTCCAAACTCATTTTATCAAGCATGACAGTCTCCAAGATTCGTAGGTATCGGGCCCTTTTAGTCTTCACAGACCTCTCTCTGCTACTCATTTATTGGAATCCTAAGTATCCCTCCCGTGATATCTATTGTGTCTATTTCACAGTGGCCATGGCCCCTGTGGTTCGAATTGAACTGAATGGATTTCAAGCCCTTCTTTCCCACAATGATTCCATAGATGATTTGAAGGCTCACAGTTGGGCTATCTTCCTCAGGAAATTTGAAGGTTACAACCTTGTGGTCGCACAGGACTTTTCCCAAACATTTGATGGGTTTAGGGCCAAGGTTGGGTATGTGCAATTGGAGGTCACAGAAGACTCTGTAGCCCAAGTAACAGGACTCTTGCAGGAAGGCGAAAAGTGGTTTAAAAATGTTAAAATGGAGGATGTTCCATGGAGCTTGTTCATGGTCTCTAGCGAGTCTACCTGCTTCCCTAAAGGTATTCCTATTAACCTCCTGAAACCTCGATGGCATGGCCTTATTTTGATTTTGAAACAGTTTATAACATGCAAGGGTAGGTATGGTTTGGTCTTTTTATACCACATCCTATTGTTGATGTTATTCATAGGGTTTAAATTGAACATGTCGTTCTACTTGTTAATGAGCCTATATAAAATGTCAAAATGCTATAAGAGACAGAGAATGAACCCTTTGTCAAGCCTCTTTCATCACGGCCTTATAAAAATCTTGTTGCTATCGCACCTGTCACAAATCGGGGACACTTGGGAAAGTTTCCTAAGTCAAAACGGTTTTACCCAACCCAGTAGCACAGTGTTTTTTTTATCTCTTTTATAACATGTGCTTTCTTTATCTCTTTTATAAACACTTTCAAGAACATCCATTTCGCAAGATATCCAGTAAATCTTGCAAGTTGCATATAGACTGTTCATAACCATATGTACATATTCATGTTTCTATTTTGATATTTGTAATTATTAAACTTATATTATTAGTATCATAGATTTTAGATTAGTTTCATTTCTTTTATTATTTTTAGGACTTTAGTTGGCCAACGGAGCCATTAAACTCATTGTGTCATTTCATTCCAAACTACTTGCGTTATTTAGACAACCCTAGTCCGGATTTGACCTTCCAGTTGACGGTATGTCACTTACATCCATCAACAGAGTAGTCAAAAGAACCTGATTTCAACAGAGGTCATCCAACGACACTGCACCCACAACCCTACACCATCGATTGGCTTCGTCAAGGAAGAGATATCTGTGTCATCCACCAGTGTTGTCTGTCCTACAACATCAAGCCTTTCAAAGATGAGGTATTGTGTGATATTTCTCCCCTTGAACTTTGTGAAGTTATTTTAGGACAACCGTATTTGTGTAAGCGTCATGTTGTGTATGAGTCTATACCCCGCAGTGTTATTATTACTTTGGGTAGACAATTGTATAGGATCCCAGAGGTGGCACCGCCTACTATTATTTCTTCAATCTCTACTAAGCAATGAAGTAAGTTCCTTTCACAGACCAGGAATTTTGTCTTCTTTGTGATCCATGCTCATAGTAAGAAGAAGTTTGTCGCCACATCCATGGCCTCTACACAACACCTCTCTTTGCAGCAAAAGCAAGTGGACAGGATCATGGAAGAATACAGAGACATCTTCGTCACACCTACAAGGGTACCAAAACACTACCAAGTCAAGCATCCAATCGATCCGACCCCTGACACACCTCTACCTAATGGACCAGTCTATCGATGTTCCCTAATGGAGAATGACGATATCAGGCACCAAATCCAAGAGCTTCTTCAAAAGGGGCACATCAGACCCAGCTCCTCCCCTTGTGGAAGCCCAATTATATTGGTGCATAAGAAGGATGGGACTTGGAAACTCTGCATCTATTACAGAGGCTTAAACAACATCACAGTCAAGAATCTCTATCCCATTCCTAGAATTGATGATCTTCTTGACCAACTCAAGGGGGAAAAGTTATTTAGCAAGATTAACCTAAATTCTGGCTACCACTAGGTTCCCATCGAGCCAACAGACGTCTAGAATACAACCTTCAAGTCTAAGGAAGGTCTTTATGAATCGCTAGTCATGCCCTTTGGCTTAACAAATACACCGACCACTTTCATGAGGTTGATGGATGATGTATTGAGACCCTTTACCAACTCCTTTGTGGTAGTATATTTGGATGACATCCTCATCTTCAGCAAAATGTTGGAGGAGCACATGCAGCATATTCAGTAGGTTTTAAGCACTCTGCGGCAACACAAGCTTTATGCCAACATGGAAAAATGCTCTTTTGGCATGAACAAGGTCCAATAGCTGGGCTACATTTTGATGATCATGGGGTACATGTTGATCCAACTAAGATCCAAGTCATCTGTGACTAGCCAGCCCCAACCACACTAACCGAGCTTTGAAGCTTCTTAGGACTCTCCAATTTTTACTGACGGTTCGTGTTGGGATTCTCCCATATTTGCTGGGCCCTCAGACAGGTGACCAAGTGTTGGCACAATGGAAAACCTGGGGTTCAACACTACAACAACGCACCAACAAAACCCTAACTACCAGCCCTTTTGCCAACACCTGCAAAGCAGATGAAGTCTCACTCGAGGTAGAAGAAGGGGTAGTTGCAGGACTCAAGTGTCTGCAACCTTAGCTGGGACACCGATCTGTGATTGTAACACCTTGACAAAGCACTTAGCAATATAGTTCAGCAATGTTTAACCAATATCTACTTCGTAGATAAAACCCTACTTATAGAGCATCGCAGTATTCAATCAGATCTAGCATCTAGAAGCACTTAGCATGAAGAAACAGATCAGATCTAGCATCTAGAAGCACTTAGCATGAAGAAACAGATCAGATCTAGCAGATTCAAGAACTAAGCACATTTACACAGGTTAGATCTAGCATCCACTCTCATTATTAAGCATAAAGCAACAACAGATCTACCTATCATGCATCTATATCAAAGCACTAAGTAAATACATAACACATCAATACATCGCACAAATCATTCACAACACAGGATGTACGTGGTTCACCCCCACCATGGGGCTACGTCCACCAACTCTTTGTCTTCTTTATTATCTTCTTCAATCAGTTACATGCACATAGCCACAAAATCCTACTCCGCAAAGGACAAGAGATCTGCGCACCTCGCTAGATCCTCCTTCCCCGAGTAGATCTAGGCACAGAGACTTACACAGCCTTTTATAGTCACTTGCACTCAACCTTGCAAGTCTCACACAGTATGCACAAAGCACTTACAACCATTACTTGCATCTAGCCAAAAGGAACTTAGCCATTCCTTACTCACTACATCACCTAGCATCTATTTATACATTACAAAATCGAGCCTAAACATGGGTAAACCCATGGGTCGACATTCCCATACTCGTTACATAATCCTAAATCCCAAAAAGGGCCTAAAAGGGGATGATGTTTCATGATCTCCGCTTCGACTTGTGCTTTGCCTTCGACAGCCTGTCGAAGTCCCAAAAATAGTTCAACATGACCAAGAATCCTCAAAACTTGGTCAAGGGCCAACATGCCCCCAACACTCACTTGTGACTCATCTTGAGTCACTCTGATCTGGATAATTCTGCCTCAAAACCTTGAGCTTGGCTCGAGCTGATTCGAATTGTTGTTGTGTCATGGCCTCTTGCTTAGCGAACTCCTGGATAACAGCTTTGTTGATAGGTCCCTCTAAGCATTGTTCAACTGTAGTGACAACTTGCTCTAGCTCTGATCCTCAGTCTTTGATCTTTGTGAATAGTTGGAAAGCCTCATCCTGTATAGGTTGGAGCCTCTGAGTCACTTCCATGACTCTACTCTAAATGGAGTGGACCTGTTGTTGGGTAGTGCACTACTCTTTGGATCGCTTCATCTTTCAACAGATGACAGGGGCTTCAACTGCGCCTATATTTTTTCGGCTTGATACTTCACATCTTGGAGTTTTGACTCCAGTGTCTTCAATTCTGGATTCTCAGTGAGTCGCTCGTAATTCTGGGCACTGCAACCACTCAGTTGTTTACATTCCAAAGCAAGGGACTTTATTCTCTCAACTGCACCTTGATCAGTTTCTTCTCTTTGATCCCTCACATCATGTGGGATGTTGGGCACTATGCAGAGCTCTAAGTCTGTTATTCTTTGTTGTAGTTGTTGGATAGCTTCTGCGAGCTGGTCTAATTGATGCACGACTCAGTCTTCTACCTGTGGCTCTAACCCTGTCACAGAGAAAATTTCTTTGTTGACTGCTTCTTTCACTTCAAGTTTCTCTGCGAGCAACTGTTATTTTTCCTGCTGAATCAGTGTTTTCTCCCCTTCGAACTTTGTCTCGAGAGAAACCTTCTCCTGCTCTGCAAGTTGGTGTTGTTCTAGGATTACTTCTTGCACTTTCTTCAAGTCTTGGGTGGCTTGTTTTTTTTATTCCTATGCACGACGAAGGCGAGCTTCAGTTGCATCAACTAGTCGGTGAAGTTGGGCTGGCTCATCTCCCAACTCTGGTTCTCCCAATGGTAGGGGAGTAGTGGACACTGCACGAATGGACTGAAGGGCATGTTGTACCCCTTGGATTTCAACCTCAATTCTGTTGTACATCTCCTCCTTCTTGGCTTCTTGTTTCTGCAATATTTCCTGCGAGGCGTTGTTCATAGCTGCGATGATGAAGTCAAAATCATCGACAGTGAGCACAGTTTGCATTTTAGTCAAGGTGGATCTTGATTTCTTCCGGGAAGAGGGTTTCGGGGGAGAAACCTTCCTCTTCTTCGGGGGATCATCCTCATCTCTAGGTGGCATTACTTTGCCTTAATTCTGCTCATCTTCTTTTCCATTTAACTCTTCTACTTCATCATCACCCCCTCGTCCAGGTGATATGGAAGCAGTCTTTTCTAATGCGTTGCTTAAGTCTTGGACTTCTTCGGTCTTCTTCCTTCTATTGGTTTTGGGTGTGTCATGTGTTTTGTGAGTGGCCTCCGCACTGTCAAGTTCAGGGTCAGACATCTTTGCAGGGTTAGCAGGGATAAGGAGGTCTGTTGACTAGTCCTTAGTTATCTCCTCGAGGTCCTCTTCTGTGAGCTTGTAGTACAAATGAAGTTCCTCCTTATGTTCATCTGCTCGCGCAATAATATAGATGAAGTGTTGATCTATACAGAACTTCATGAGGGATCGGAACCATTATAGGGTGTTTGGCATCATGCAAGGTTCAACTTCGATAGCCCCCTTCAGCTGAAGATAATACATATGAAAAATTGCATTGGACTGCCACTGTTTTCCCATATCGCTTGAGTACCAAAGCGTGGTGAACTTCACAGCGAGTGGCTCGAACTGTCCGATGTTCAGGAAGGTCTCGCCTTATGGAATCTCCCAAGAAATAAATGTGATGAGGATAAGGAGCTAGCTAAAGTGAAACTTGTAGCCCTAATCCTATGCTTCACGATAATCTAGTTCGAGCTGGTTAACTAGGTACTTCGCCCAGTTCATATGTAGGCCTTCCACGCATTTCCCTGCGAGGTCAACAACATATCCTATGACCTGCGTGGGTTTGTTCTTCCTTACTATCTTTCCTGCAATTAACTGGCATGCTAGGCGCACTGCACCATTCTTGAAGTAAGATACTTTGTAGCCTCACGTCCCCTTCTCAACATCGCCATAGGTATCCTTGATCTTCTGTGCTAGAGCACGATCTATGGCCTTCCCTGGATAGAAGTCCTGTGGGTCGGTTCCTTGCATACTCAATCTAGTGATCCTATGGATCAGCATCAGATCAATTGTGATACAGCGGTCTAGCCATAAGTAGTCACCATGGTAACATGAAAGTAGGAGCTTGACGCAGGCGTTAACTTCCCGGTGCCTTCCAAAGTGTGGGGTCTTCATCACATTCAACAGGGTGGACTGCGCGAGGTTCATCATCGACGGCTGGGGGATTATTTTCCAGTTCTTCCCCTTCATCCTGGTCAAGTATGTATATAGGGCGAGCATACTATGGTTCTTTCGATCTCCTAGGTTGAAGTCATTGAACTTAAACATTGTGATCTTGTCCTGCTGTGCTCAAACTATGTGTATCCCCTTCAGGAGATACACAGTAACCATGACTCACCGCGCCATCTAGGGGTGGGATGTAGTCAAGTAATATGGTCGGGATTAGCTTCACATTTTCTAGGTCATCTATGTGCTTGGTTCTGTTTTCTTTGTTGACTTGGGATGGCCCAAATCCGCGAGTAGTTGATCGAGAGGCTTTCACTCCTCTCGTTGATTATGCTTGTACACCCACAGACATTACTCTTTCATTCATGAGGCTGATGAGTACCTCCTTCATAGACTCTTCAACTATGCTAATTTCTTCAGACATACATGCTCGTGGTTCAATATCTCGGGTTAAAGAGAAACTTCTCAATGCAACGAGATGAATGGTGATAGCTCGATGATCACTGTGAAAAATCAACTAATCTACGGGCTCAGATAATCACGGTTGGAAAAAGTGTTCTCGATGCAATGATCGACAGAATAAGAAGATAACTAGGCAATGGATCCTTCCAATGGGCGAGAAGCCTTCATTAATGTAGTTATGTTCATTACGGCATGGTCCCAATGGTCTGGTGGTGAGATTTCTGATCATAAATTTCATTCTAACCATTTGAGGCATTGGTATAACGGTTATACTATTTCCAATGGCTATATTGCTTCGCCATGGCAAAGTACCATGTGGCATTGTCCTGCTATCCCAACGAAGTTCCAGTTTTTCAAATTTTCCTTCTGCAAAGCTCCCTCTGGAACCTTCTGTAACTTTTCGATATTACTTAATTTTCTAGCCTTCTTTCCATTGAGCTTTGTTTCGAAGTTCCTCTTTCCATTCTGATTCTTGTCTTCTTTTGGCATAGTAACTTTACGTTGTTGATATTCTTTCATAGGGTGCGCGAGTAATACTTATTCTCTATCTGGGGTAGGTGCTTCAGTCTTTTGTGAGTCTTCTTGTGTTCTTCCAACTATGACATCCAAGTTTCTGGTTCTAAATAGCTTCAATCGGTTCTCCTGTTCTTTGATCAAGTGTGTTATCCTCCTAGTCATGAAATCTTTCAACTCTTGCTTCTTCTTCTCTAAGACTTCTTCTTATTTTCTTATGGCTTGATCCTTTTTAATCCAAGGTTTTCCTAGTAACATAGCAAATGGGGCGTTGTTCTCAATAAATTTAACAACCTCAAAATCTTCCTTTGTCGAATCTCCATGAGCACTCATAGGTATCTGGGTGAGTCTTCCACATAGGTTTGTCATTTTTCCTTTGAATAATCATATTCCTCCTAATTAAGGAATCATAGCAGGCTTTCCTAAAGCTTCCCAATTTCTTTCTGTCATGATATTCACCTGTGTTTCCTCATTCAGAACACAGTCAATGTCGAAGTCTCTTATTCTTGCTTCTATGCATTCTTTTTCTTTAAAAATCTCTAACAAGATGATATTTCAGTGATCATTTAGGGTTTCTTTCATTTGTAGCAATACATCCTCTGCTTCTTTCTGGGTTTCTATTATGGTCTCAGTTTCTTGACCTTTCTCATGGTCTTCTTGTCTCATATTCATTCTTTCAAGTTTAGAAATAATTCTAGGGCAATATAAAACTTCATGGTCCATAGCTTTACAACAAAGACAACTGGATCTTATACCAGGGAATTCCTTAGCAAGATGTCCTGGTCTTCTGCAACTGTAACAAAGAGTTAATCCTCTCTTTCTCTTAAATGATCCCCAACCTTTTATGTACTGCACACTAGGATCATGGTAGTTAACCTGCAAAAAATTATTTCTAGGGTCCTCTTTTCTTCATATCTGACCCTTTTTCTCAGCACAGAGCTTAAGTAGAATATTTCACACTTAGGGCAACAGATCTATGCACAAATCTTTCACAGTTTCAGGCCAGATCTTCGCACAAAGCTTCTTCTTCCTCAGTTCTCAGCAATAACAGTTTCAGTTCCCGACAACGGAACCATTTGTTGGCACAAGGGCAGACCCGGGGTTCAACGCTACAACAGTGCACCAACAAAACCCTAACTACTAGCCCTTTTGGCAAGACCTGCAAAGTAGATGAAGTCTCACCCGAGGTAGAGGTAGGGGTGGTTGCAGGACTCAAGTGTCTACAACCTTATCTGGGACACCGATCTGTGATTGTAACACCTTGACAAAGCACTTAGAAATATAGTTCATCAATGTTTAACTAGTATCTACTTCGCAGATAAAACCCTACTTACATAGAATCACAGTATTCAATCAAATCTAGCATCTAGCAGCACTTAGCATGACGAAACAGATCAGATCTAGTAGGTTCAAGCACTAAGAACATTCACATAGGTCAGATCTAGCATCCACTCTCATTATTAAGCACAAAGCAAAAACAAATCTACCTATCATTCATCTATATCAAATCACTAAGTAAATACATAACACATCAATACATCACACAAATAATTCACAACACAAGATTTACGTGGTTCACCCCCACCCTGGGGCTACGTCCACCAACTATTTCTCTTCTTTATTAGCTTCTTCAATCAGTTACATGCACATAGCCACAAAATCCTACTCCTCAAACGACAGGATATCTGTGCACCTCGCTAGATCCTCCTTCCCCGAGTAGATCTAGGCACAGAGCCTTACACAGCCTTTTACAGTCACTTGCACTCAACCTTGCAAGTCTCACACAGTATGCACAAAGCACTTACAACCATTACTTGCATCTAGCCAAAAGGAACTTAGTCATTCCTTACTCACTACATCGCCTAGAATCTATTTATACCTTACAAAATCGAGCCAAAACATGGGTAAACCCATGGGCTAACATTCCCATACCCGTTACATAATCCCAAATCCCAAAAAAGGCCTAAAAGGGGTCGAGACCCCACAATCTCCGCTTCGACTTGTGCTCTACCTTCAAAATCCTATCGAAGTCCCAAAAATAGGTCAACATGACCAAGAATCCTCAAAACTTGGTCAAGGACCAACACTAAGGGTGGTGGTAGGGCCAAGTTCGTGGGGGGGAGGAGCAAGAACGAGCATTCGAAGATCTGAAACATCATTTGTGCTCAACTCCAGTACTCTCCTTGGTCGATCTACAACAACTATTCAAGATTGAGACTAATTCATTTGACTATGTTGTGGGCACAGTTCTCACTCAGCATGGGCATCTGGTGGCATACAATACTGAGACACTCTCCGATACTGTCCGTAAATACCCCATGTTATGTTTTTTTTGTCACTTGGGTGAGAAAAACAAGGTCACTTGCATGTCTATTTGGGCCTTCTATACAAGACAGAGGTTAGTGCATGAGTTAAACAATCCAAGCACATGAAGTAAACAAATAAACAAACTAAAAACAACTAAGGAAATAAAACTAGAATGCATAAGAAACTTTGAACCAAAAACAATCAACTAATGACCAAGATTATGCCACCAATGGATAACTATATTAGTTGGAAAAACACCATAGATAAATAAGGACTTATGAGTCCCCTCTTCCTCCTTGGGAGGGCTCTTGAGTTCCCTAATGTAGATCTTTTATTACAAGTTACAATGGTATAAAAGAAAGCAAATGATGAATAAATCAATGCCTATTCCCTCAAGAGGTGAGAGGAATGGCCTATTGGAATGTTTCTAGAATGCCTCAAGGAGAAAAGAGAATTCTCAAGGGAGGATTGAGGCAGCATAACAATACTATGAAATTCTTAAATTCTTAGTGAACCCATGGCCTTCATTTATAGCATGTCTTCAAGGCAATATTCAACTGGTTCTTGGTGGGAACAAGGGGCCCTTTAGGGCACCCTTTGGTCCTTGACCAGCCCCCCATGTAGATTCAGCTCAGATTTGAGGGTCAAATCAAGTTGGGAGCTACTCCATAAGTGGTTGAGGGGCCGACAAGAACCATAAATTCCTCGTTCATAGGAGTGTGCAGATTTTTCTCGTACACAGTCGCGCATATGGCGCATTGTGCACTCTGTGGGCTTCTTTGGCCCATGCATTGTGTGCACGCTTTCTTTAGTGAGTTAGCACATGTCAATTTTTTGCCCAGTTGTATATTTTTTTCCTCTTGGAAATGCATTTTGATGTTGCAGGTGAACTAATAGTTATTTGGCATTGTTGTATTTCTGTAATAATTTTCATGTAGTGTTGCAGAGGAAATTTTAGTTATAATAGATGCCCCCTGATGTGTGAGGTTAGGAGCATACGTATAGCCGAAATAAATCAATGTTTCTTCTACTGAGAGTGCCATTGTAAGAAAGAGTGTTGATAGGAACTGCAAGAGCGATCCATCGGAGGGAGAGGAAAAACTATGGGACCCAAATTTGCCTCTAGGGAGAGAAAATAAAATATGTATACAAATGAGGCAGGCATGCCCCATGCTCATGTCATGTAACTCAAAATGGAATATAGTAACTGAAGTTGTATGCTGATCTAGATAACTGCAGCACCCTTCGGGGCGGTTTGATAATGGCAGATGACAATTCTTATGGTGAACATACTCTGAAAAGAGGCAAGGATGTGTATAAGAAGTGTTGATGACTCGTAGGCATTGATGGCCTAACAAATTCAGAGGTCTTTGGCTGGTATAAAACCACTGCAATAGTCGAATAGTTAGACCCACCGTAACATGGGATTTTGATGAAGTCGAATGTTATGGGGGTCAATGGAATCAAAGAGCAATGATGGTTCTCTCTGTGTCTTCCGAGACTCCTCATTGTAAATTTAATGAGAGTCAAGATATTGTCACCCTTCTGGAAATCATGTTGATGTCGACAGAAAGGGAGACATGACTCCAAGAAGTGAAGGGATTCCTGAAATATGTGGAGATAAGATCAGGAACTGATAGGGAACATGAACAAATTCAAGATGCAGTGAGACTCAAAACTTCACTTGGTTGGGGCTATGTTTGAAGGATGATTGGCAGAAACCGTGAATTACTGTATCTAGTGTGAGGGGGACAACTATACATGGGGTTAAATTGTGCCATGTTGAGGAAAAGATATGAAATTATCTTACTCAAGCATTTTTAGACTTTACTTGGCTAAATCAAAGTAGACGGGAATATCACCCTATGTTTATATCCAACAAAAATAACATCCTAACTCACAAGTATTAATGACGAGTTCTTAGGCTAGTCTTTAATCAACAAAAAGCTTGTTGGAAGTTCACTTTTTATGTAATTTTCTGAATATAACAGTCGCTAAAATAAATGTAAGAATAGAAGTAAAGACACCAAGATGATAATCAAGACAGATGAAACATAAATCAATCCTTTATTTCATTCCAATTCACCAAATATTCATTTTCTTTACAAAATCTCATATAGAAATCTTGGACCAAAGTCAAACTTAGACATCCTTGATGGAACATACAAAAGGACCTCTGACAGAAAACCAAAACTGAACTCTAAAAGATGGATCATCTTGCCACAGATTACTTCCCACTTGACTCTACACAATAGCCTTTATCAGTCATGAAAACTAATTCACAAATAGACAAGTCTACACAGACTATCAAAGATAGATCAACACCTATGAAAAACAAGTGTCTGAATGATTTGATTCAGCCCTGAATATTGTTGTCTACAATAAGACCCTCTATCATAAAACAGAATTAGGCTTGTGATGAATATATGAATGAATGAAAACGCAAAGAGAAAACCTTAGTATGCTTCTACTTCTATCCTCCTCTTGTTCCTCCCTTCCCTTTTGCTTTTAACAAATTAGAATTGGTTGAAGAAGTTGAACCAATTCATTAGTTAAGTTAATTAAAAGACTCAACTAACTTTAGTTAGGGGGAAGAGTAATAATTATAATAAGGGTCATAAATAAATAATAACTAGTAGGTGGGACCCCTTGTGACTCCCTTTAGTTCATAACAATCATAACATAACCATTAGTTAAGCAAAATACACCTCCTTGTGTCTCCCATCAACATATTCACTTTTGGTAATTTAAACTCATGAAATTTGAAATTATTTCAAAATTAATACTCATATATCCAAAATAAACATGTTGTCCAAAGATCCCTGAAGTCAACTGTCATAAAACAATAGATATAATAAAAACTCAAAAATCATATTTCCCAGTCTTTGATGCAACCCTCCCTTGATTGTTGTTGTCACATCTTGATTTACCTAAATTTTCCTTTTGTTGTGTAGAGCCTTTAGGCCTAATCTCAGTAATCACATGGGAACAATCGTCCCTCAAATGCATCCGAGAAGACACGGATTTGTCAGAGCCATTGGAGGGTGAGGAGGGGGAAGTAGTGGCTTTTAATTTATCAAGGGCATGGTGAGCCTCAGTTGTCAATCTCTTGCTTGCATGGGAGGATTGCACTGGTGAGTGGTCAGGGGCAGCTTGGGAAATGGGGTTAACCAATGGAGGAGCAGGCAAAGACAATTTGGGTTGGCCTAATCTCACTGATCACATGGGAACAATCGTCCCTCAAATGCATCCGGGAAGACAAAGATTTGTCAGAGCCATTGAAGGGTGAGGAGGGGACAGCAGTGGCTTTTCCTTTATCAAGGGCATGGTGAGCCTCAGTTTTCAATCTATTGCTTGCATGGGAGGATTGCACTGCCGAGTGGTCAGGGGCAGCTTGGGCAATGGGGTTAACCAATGGAGGAGCAGGCAAAGACAATTTGGGGTAGCCACGATGTTGGAAGACTGTCGAGTGGACTTCTCAAAACTATCCTTCATGTAATTTCACTAACATGTTTATTGTGCAGGTGCAATAAGAATAGATAGCAATGATATTAATGAATATCATAGGTTGTAGTAACATCGGGAATCAACACTTCATAAGCTCAAATAATAACCAATAACAACAATATCTCATCAACCATGTAAGTTGTGTCACAATCATCACAACATAAAAAATGAACAAATCTGATCTTCAATAGTTCAAGGGGGTCCAACCTACTAGAATTATTAGTTTTTATAATAATAGGCTTTAGCAATACTTTGCGGGAAAAATTTCGTTGACAATTTTAATCATCAACAAACTGGCGACTCCACAAGAAAATTTGTTTCCAATGGATTTAGAACACAGAACTCATGGTTTCACATACCACGAATAGTGATTTTAGAATACATATCCAGAATAATTATGCAACAGGGGGAAGTGAGCGGATTTAATGGAAATATGACCGGGAATCTGGGAATAATTGATGAAAAGTGTTAAGTGCAAGGGGGTTTTACCACTTTTTACATAATCATTCAGCTGGAATGTGCTCTTAACTTTCAAGGAGGAAAACTTATAGACTTGCTCTTAAGATCTCGATGGATGGAGAAATGGAAAGAAGAAGCAGGAAATAACCAATTCCTTGTAAGACATTAGTGGAAATACGTAACAATTTCAAGGGCCCTTCAGAGGAGACATCATAATAGCTATGTAAGCTTGATTGTTATCGACTAACAATGCTTTGCAGGAGTGTCACTGTGGCAGAATTGATCCAACATTCTACCTTGACCAAACACTAAAAGATGATAAAGACAAAAATCACAACAGAAGTAATAATGCAGAAGTTAAAACAGCAGCAGTAAAAGATTCGATTGAAAACGACAAGGAAAGAAAACTTAACTTAGAAGGCATAAAACAAGGTACTGTAAGCATAGAAAAGAAGCACAAAATTTGAAATCATAGCTAGGCTACTAGTATACAAAAAAATTCAGACAGCATTAGAACTTTTCATGTTGGTTCCTCACAATATTTCAAGTGAGGGATGTTAGCGTTGTAGGGAAACAATTGCTCTTGTAAATCTTTTAAGCTATAAGAGTTAGTATCCAAGACAAAAGCAATTTGGAAAGGACCGATCACTTGGAAATCTGATGCAATTATCAGTCCCTTGACACACACAATTAGATCATCAAGATAGAGATGGAGACTGGCCAATTCATTGAGAGTCATGTGCATAGGTTTGTTAAAAGCAATACATGTATCAAGTAAGCTAGAAAGTAGGCATTTGTAAGGCATGGTATCGCAATTAGTAATGAAAGAGGTTTTGTGAACATTTTCCCATTTTACTTTGATTCTCTTGTAACCAAACAGAATGTCAAGTAAGGGTATTAATTGTGACTCTACAACCTCTTGCAAAAACATTTCCATATTGAGAAGGGGACAGGGATTTCTCATAATCGCTTTCCTGAAAGTTATGAGACTAATACAAGTTCTGATATTATCAGTGGTCCCCGAGGTTGATTCCCGAATTGAGACCCATTCAGGGTGGGCTGAAAAAAATGTTCCAGCCCTTAAGAAATCTCTCAATTTCTTTCGAAAGGGTGCTTCCAGTGTAGAGTTAACAAGTTCTTGTTTTTCACTAGCTAGTTTCATAATATTCTGAACAAGACTAGGATCAAAACCACGAACATCCTCATAAGAAAAAGCAAAAACTTTTTGAGATTCACCAAGTAGTCCGGTGAATCTCATCTCTTCTTTATCAGAACATTAGACATTTATTTTAATATTCGTTGAAGGTTCAGATGTCCTAATGCTCAGGAGGATGGTTTCAATCGCCTTCTTCTGTAACTCCTCTTCTTTTTGTTTTTCTTTATCGCCTACAACACTCAAAGACAACGAACTCTTGAGAGGAGTCAAGCCCTCAAGAATCTTATTATTTTCTAAAGATATAATCTCCTCGGTCTTAAGAAGTTCATTTTGAATGACAGCACAAATGCTCTCATCATTAGGAATGGCCTTCCAAGATCCTTCCTTTTCAGGGATGTATGGATGATGTAGAGATTGAAAGGCACAATCGGGCTTGTGAGGCAAGATTTGTTGGTTAGGAGAGGCTGCAAAGATAGCTAACCAATCAGCCATTGAATTCAACTCCTTCTTAACATGAGTGATGTTGAAAGATAGAATATTTGAGACAAGTGCCCAAACAATTTGGGAGTTGTTCCATCAGCTTGTTTCTAGGAGAGCATATCTTGTGTATCAGGTTCACAACAAGCTCAGCATTCCTGAAAACTGAAAGGTGACCACAACCAAGATTAAGGGCATTATCAATGCCTAATAATAGAGCTTTGGATTCAGTGGCATTGTTGGTACAAGAAAACTCCAACCTGTATGACAGATTATGAATTTTCCCTGCAGGGGAAACCAAGATAATACCATCCCCGTTACCTTCACTAGAGCATGAACCATCAAAGTGCATATGCCATATATCATCATCTAAATCAATTTTTCCCAAAGGAATATTATCTTCTTTAGCAAAGATGGAATACACTCCTAGGTCTTCTTCGATATAGTTTATGCTAGATTGCAAAACACTCTCTATGTAGGGTGAAATTCTTCCCTCTCTAAGGACTATAATATTCTTACCATTTTGAGGAACGANAAAGGGGGGGAGGGGGGGGGTTACAGGGTATCTAAAGTTATGCACACCTACTTTATTTACAAAAGAATCCTCTTCCTCTACCTCTTCGGAAAGATTGTCTACAACAAAATATTTTCCTTCCATGAATTGTTTCAAATGCATCTGTTGTTCAGGGATGGAAACCATCTCTAGGAGGGTTGCATATTCTTTGATGTTGGCCAATTGATTCAAGATATTGTATTTGGAAGAGGGAAGAGGAGGAGTGATTCCTTGACTCTGAGGAATTTTAGGAACCTAGGGCGCAGCAGCGGTTGAGGATGAGCTCGGGCTAGAAGAACTGCGGGGAGGATCAAATTTTCCCTTGGGAGAGTAGGCTTTGTTCCTAGTGTTGATGACCATGACATCCTCTGGCTCTGCAAATTCTAGGACAACAATAGTATCATATGGTATCTTACCAAAGATCTTATCTCTGGCACTCTTCTTTACCTCACATTTGGTTTCTTTGTGATGTTCCTCACAAAAGTTACACCAACTCCGAGGCAGGATAGCCTTAGGCTGGAAATTGTTTTCAACTAGATTTCTAAAGGGGGGTGCAGAAGAGGATGAAGCTCCAAGGGTAAGAGGTGAGATAGTACCCTTCTGCTCAAATGTTGTCATACGATTGTTCATACCTTGTACTAGTTATAAGAGAGAGGACATGTATGTATGTCTAACTAATTCTCCCTAGCGAAGACTAGTTCTTTCAAGTTGTTCTTCATACTTTGAGAAAGTATGCAGAGAAGAACCGAGATTATCAATAGTTTTTTCCTCAAGCCTATGATGGTAGGGAGAAGTCAATGCATTATAGTAATGCATGAAAGTGGCTTGGTTCTGAGGGCAGATAAGTTCGGGAATTTGACTGTACAACTTGGTGAAACGCAAGTTGAAAGACTTGATGGTTTCACCATCTTTATAAGTGATGTTATTGTATTCCCTTAACTTCTCGGCAGGGCTTTTGGATTTCCCATAAGTGGATCGGAACCAATAAATCAACTCCTCCCAAGTAGACAGGATCTTAGGAGGAAGGTCAAAGAAATCGGTCGCAGCCTTTCCTTCCAAGGAATTGACGAACAAGTGCATGCAAGTGTCATTGTCATTGTCCCCTATGTTATGACAATAATTTGAAAATGCCACTAGGTGTTCATTTGTACTGACAGTGTTATTTCCTGAAAACTTAGGCAAATTCTCTTGAAACTTCAGAAGTGGGTGAGTAGTAGGTGCAAGGTTAAGAGGAGATTACACATGCCAATGTGTGGTTGTGGCATCTTCTTCGAACTGAAAAAGCCCATACTTTTTAATGACTTTGGTGGGGTTTGCAGTAGATTGGACAGGGATATGGTGGTTGTACAAGCTACCAATCACTGATGACGATGAAGATTGGGAAGATGGAGCACTTCCAGTGCCACCAAAGCCACCACTAGATGTCATCTTGTGGATGATAGATGAGGGAAAGAAGGACGAGTTGGATGAATCTGATAAAGTTCTCCTTAGATCACTTTGTTGGGAAGATAACACGGTGTTTATTCTTCCTATCTCAGCAATAGGATTGATTTCGGGTGACAAGCCTCTTCTTCTTCTAGAAGCGCGATATTTTAAGGACATAAAAGAAATGCCAAGGCTCGAAGAAACAAAGGTTTACAACTGATTTCTAGGTTGTCTACGTCTAGCCTCCAATTTTTCTTGAGCACTAATATCTCGTTCAATTTCTGCCCAAGAATGGTTGAGTTTGACACGGGTATTGGCAGTATCTAGAATGGTGTTAAACAGGTTCAAAGCAATGTTGGTCTGGTCTTAAAGATTGGGCTCAAGATTGGGCTGCCTTGCAACAAGAACAATCATTAATAGTGAAACAGTCAAAGAATCAAATTCAGAAAAGAAATATGTATCAATGAAAATCGAATATAAAATTTAACCGGAGAGATATCGAAGATCTCCCCAGTACGATCACCAAATAAATGTTGAGGAAAAGATATGAAATGATCTTACTCAATCATTTCCATACTTTACTTGGCTAAATCAAAGTAGATGAGAATATCACCCTATGTTTATAGCCAACAAAAATAACATCCTAACTCACAAGTATTAATTATGAGTGCTTAGGCTAGTCTTTATCAACAAAAAGCTTGCTGGAAATTCACTTTTTATGTAATTTTCTGAATATAATAGTCTCTGAAATAAATGTAAGAACAGAAGTAAAGACACAAAGATGATAATCAAGACAGATGAGACATAAAGCAATCCTCTATTTCATTCCAATTCACCAAAGATTCATTTTCTTTACAAAATCTCATAAAGAAATCTTGGACCAAAGTCAAACTTAGACATCCCTGATGGAACATACAAAAGGACCTCTGACAGAAAACCAAAACTGAACTCTAAAAGATGGATCAGCTTGCCACAGATTGTTTCCCACTCAACTCTGCACAATAGCCTTTATCAGTCATGAAAACTATTTCACAAATAGACAAGTCTACATAGAATATCAAAGATAGATCAACACCTCTGAAAAACAAGTGTCTGAATGATTTGATTCAACCCTGAACATTGTTGTCTACAATAAGACCATGCTATCATAAAGGAGAATTAGGCTTGTGATGAATATATGAATGAATGAAAATTGAACTATCTCAACATAAACTCAAAGAGAAAACCTTAGTATGCTTCTGCTTCTATCCTCCTCTTGTTCCTTCCTTTCCTTTTGCTTTTAACAAATTAGAATTGGTTGAAGGAGTTGAACCAATTCATTAGTTAAGTTAATTAAAAGACTCAACTAACTTTAGTTAGGGGGGAGAGTAATAATTATAATAAGGGTCATAAATAAATAATAACTAGTAGGTGGGACCCCTTGTGACTCCCTTTAGTTCATAACAAT
>SNQJ01S0023838.1:15631-41323 GCA_010110895.2 Picea sitchensis | reverse complement strand
GAACCAATTCATTAGTTAAGTTAATTAAAAGACTCAACTAACTTTAGTTAGGGGGGAGAGTAATAATTATAATAAGGGTCATAAATAAATAATAACTAGTAGGTGGGACCCCTTGTGACTCCCTTTAGTTCATAACAATCATAGCAATCATAACATAACCATTAGTTAAGCAAAATACACCTCCTTGTGTCTCCCATCAACATATTCACTTTTGGTAATTTAAACTCATGAAATTTGAAATTATTTCAAAATTGATACTCATATATCCAAAATAAACATGTTGTCCAAAGATCCATCAAGTCAATTGTCATAAAAAAATAGATATAATAAAAACTCAAAAACCATATTTCCCAGTCTGTGATGCAACCCTCCCTTGATTGTTGATGTCACCTCTTGATTTCCCTGAATTTGCATTTGGTTGTGCAAAGCCTTTAGGCCTAATCTCGTTGATCACATGGGAACAATCGACCCTCAAACCGGAAAGACACGGATTTGTCCGAGTCATTGGAGGGTGAGGAGGGGGCAGCAATGGCTTTTCCTTTATCAAGGGCATGGTGAGCCTCAGTTTTCAATCTCTTGCTAGCATGGGAGGATTGCACTGGTGAGTGGTCAAGGGTAGCTTGGGAAATGGGGTTAACCAGTGGAGGAGCAGGCAAAGACAATTTGGGCCAGCCACGATGTTGGGAGACTACCGGGTGGACTTATCAAAACTGTCCTTCATGTAATTTCACTAACATGTTTATTGTGTAGGTGAGATAAGAACAGATAGCAATGATATTAATGAATATCATAGGCCTAGTAGCATCAGGAATCAACACTTCATAAGCTCAAATCATAACCAATAACAACAGTATCTCGTCAACCATGTAAGTCGTGTCGCACATGATCACAACATAAAAAATGAACAGATCTGATCTTCAATAGTTCAAGGGGGTCCCACCTACTAGTATTATTAGTTTTTATAATAATAGGCTTTAGAAACACTTTGCGGGAAAAACTTCGTTGACAATTTTAATTATCAACATGCCAGAGGCGTGACAAAGTGGAAAAACTCAGAGATCAAGGGTACATGGACTGTGGGATACTCGGAGTTTATGAATGATGTCAGGATGAATAAAGGATGGTGGATGCCTCAACCAAGGGCGACATGGGTTGCGTTGCCAGAAAAATAAGGTCGTCAAGGGCGATGACAAAAAGCTAAGTAAATGTTGGAAACAAAGGCTTTTTACAATTACCAAATAAAATAAAGAATAATTTTGGATGAGTGTACAGATAAAGAAATGGGTGCCCCAGTGCGAGGTGGCTTGGCCTATGAGGGTGCAAGTTGTGTGGATAACTGGTGGAGGGTGGGGGCCCCATGGGTGGGTTTCTATATGAGGTAAATGAATGGATGGAAATATGTAGATGGGAAAATTGATTGTGGATGAAATGGAGGGTTAATGATACTGCGGATGTGCAGTCAAAATAGAACCGAGATGGCCCAAAGGGGTTGGATCCAATGGTGGAAAGCGAGGAGTTTTTCACCATTGGGCAAGGTTCAATTCTCGTGAGGGATTTTCCTAGAGCCATGGGGACACCTTGAGGTAGTGGTCGAACGTGTGGTTGCACCCAGAGATACTATAATAAATGGTATCGTGACCCATGCAAACATAAGTGGATCAAAGCCCACCCCCATGTCCTTCAACTTTTATGTCCCCGAGGTGTAGGACAGTTGGTGACGGAGTGTGTTGTTAAGCCACTCCGTGATGTTAAAGTCACCGGTTTGAAACCTACGGGGACAAAAACTCCAACCATGTTAAGGGTTGGTGTGGCTCAGGCCAGGTGCGATCCCCGGGTGATTTTGACGACTTAGATGCCCCTGAGTTGCGGTTTCTCAAGCCACAGGTTAATCGCGTAGCCAACAGGTCCCGCACAAATTAACAAACAAAAAAAAAAATAGAACCGAGATGAGATAACCTAGGAGTCCATTGGGAAAACTAGCAAAATGATGAGAAGGAGTATGTGGCTTATTCTAGAAAATGCGTAAGACTATCGGGACTCCCATCCCTAGGGGGTGAAAGTAGCATGAGTGTCAAAGTGCCAAGGGGGACTATGAATGGGAAAACTCATGTGGGGGAGAGTGCTACTAGGTGACAGTACCAAAATGCAGCGGTGGTGACAGTACTGCAGAGCCGGATGTAGGGACCCTAAAGGAGAATGTCGAAGGATGTGATCGAGAGATGCAATTGATATTCATAGGGAATGATTACATGTCAGTGTTAATCATATACCTGAAGGGGCGGTGCTGGTTTGTGGTGACCAAGTACCTACACACATTAAAACCGAATACCCGATGTGAACAATATCTGAAGATAAAGAACATAGAACATTTATTTGATAATTTTCAACATGAGCATGCATACATGGACGTGATGTGAGAAAAATGCTCCCCCGGGAACAAGTGCAGATGGTGACCCGGGGAATGTGACTATGTAGGTGGCAGAAACTTGATCCCATGGTTGAAGATGGATCAGAAAATAGAGACTCTCAGCTCCTGTAACTGAGTGTGGAAGTTTGGAAAAAAGGACTATATATCGTTGTGGGGCCCACAATGCCACCTCATTTGTACCTGCTACTATAGTGAATTGACGAGAGGATTTGGAGGAGTTTCAAATATTATGGGAGTTTGAGCCAACTGATCTAGGATTTGTGAGCATCAGGTTAGTGGTCCCATCCTCCTGCATAGTATATAATTTCTATTTTTGGGTAGGGGTCGTACGGATGGTCGTACTAGGGTATTTTTTAGGGGTGGGCCCACTAATGCCCGGGAGAAAGAAGGATATTCATGCTAACATGCGTGGGTATAATTTCATCTCCTGCACATAATGTGCGGCTATGCTGGACACAGCTGCACATAGGGGAATATCGGTGGGAAAAACATGCGCACATTGGATGCGCGCCTGTTGGAATTACAGTTGCGCATTGTGCGCAGTTGTTGCTTAGACAGTTGTGCATTAATGTGCAACTATGTATATAACAAGTGTGCATGGATGCGCACCTATGGGTGTGACAGTTGTGCATTAATGTGCAGTTGTTTCTCTGATAGTTTCGCATTGATGCACATCTGTACGAAGAACAAGCACACATATGTGCTCGCCTATGGGGGTGAAAGTCATGCACTGGAGGCGAAGCTAGGGGTTTTTTTGAAAGTTTGAATTTTTTTATATTTTAGATGAATGATGAGTGTTGACCAAGGGTTACTGTGTGAATGCAGGTCATCAGTTTATCATGCCATTCCACTGGAGGGAGCGGGACTGGGAGAACCTTCGGGAGGCGGTGAGAGAGGAGCCTGGTGTTCGGAGACTCTTGGCAGCTTGTGGTCTACTCAAGTTCTTCGACTGCCCACTGAGACGATCACAGAAGTACCTGCTTCAGTATCTGATATCAATGTAGAGAATTGATCTATAGTTATTCATTGTGCGGGGGCAGCAGCTGACATTCTCAGTTGTGGAGGACATGTATTTTTTACGGGGCTCTGCTTTCGAGGAATGGCCCTGCCTGTTGACCCCCAGTTGTCGGGGGATGTTCGATTGATAGACGTGGCATCGGATTATTGTATGGGACCGAACTTGATGTCAGGGTCGGTTGTCTGTGTTGAGGTGATGGATGTGATCTTGCATCAGTGCATCGCGTTCATGATTATGAGGATCTACGGATCCTTAGCTACTCAGTGGATCACTGGTGGTCAACTTAGGATTATGTAGAGGGTCCTTGATGGGGAATTTTTTACCTAGGGCTTGATGTTGCATGCCAAGATGATAGGGAAAATTCACTGGTGTCGGACCACCGACTCCGGTGATTTTGCATTTGGATCTATCCTGGTGACATGGTTTTGGAGAGGGTGCCCATGCTGCGCCTGAGGGTTTTGTTGTCGCCTGTAGGGCCGCGGGAGCCACGACTGAAGCAGTGGGCTCAGATTTTGGCCTAACATGGGGGGGGGAGAGGGTGGCCACTATTTTACAACCACGTTGGCGCGTGTGTGGCATCACATGCCACAGATCATACTCAGATTCCCATATGGTGGGATGGATTTCCGGCATGACCCAGACATGGAGCTGCCTCCTGGAGAGGTTTGGGACCAACTAGGTATGTTGGTGTACTTATGTTTTTTTATTTTGATAGTGTAGCATATGTTTATATGTATATGGATGTTGATTCTATATTTGTTTTTGTTTTTGCATATGTGGGGCCTCGAGGCCGAGATGGTTGAAGAGTCGGCTTGTCAGTGGCTAATGAGACCGTTGTGGGTAGGAGGGTGGAATCAGAGGGATGATGTTGGTGTGAGGCCAGTAGATGAGTTGAGGGCCAGCCAGAGGTGCAGGTTTGATGATCCAGGTGTGGGGCCATCGCATGCACCGCGAGCAGAGGCTAGTGGGGGTATGGATGATCTCTGACACCGATTGGAGGTGGTGTTGCAAGGTATGTCGGAGGGCATGTGGTCCCACATTCAAGATGACAGAGTCTTGGAGCAGTGTGTGGGTGTTCTAGGAGAGTGGCGGACCTTGATCAGCCAGGCAGTTGTAGCGGGGGCAGCAATGACTAGTCGAATGGCCCCTGGACCTAGAGGATCCCTAGTTGGTGGGGAGCCTCTTGTTGATAGAGGATCTAGTGGGGGAGACTTGGGGAAACCATGAGTGTCGATTCTACCTTTTTGTATTTATATAGGCATGCGAGCACATTTTGTATAGGGTAGTTTGATACCCACTTTGTACCTATATGGGTGAGGGGACTCACTTGCCTACGGGTGATGTATATGTTGTAGTTTTTGTAAACATTTATGATACATTTGAACAATATATATATATATATGGATATACATTTTTGGGATCTATGTAATGTTTACATGTGTTTGATACTTTGTGATGGTTTATGGTGTCTGATCTATATGTTGTGACCGATGTTTGATGGTTTATGTATGTATGATGATGTATTGATGTGATAAATGCCAATCTAACACTAGGTTAGCCATGTTATCTGCTATTTGATTGAATTGTCATGGAATATGTGTAAATGTAATTGAATCAAAGTTTCGATATAAGAGTCTAACTTGCAGGTATTTGTGAAAGAGGAAACGATCACAGACATAGTATACATTGTTGAGCTACAGGACGATAAGCTAGGCATCTAATAAGATGCTAAGGTGACAAATGCAGTGGTGACTGGCCTCGGCGAGGAGACCAATAATGGTTGTGTATTTGGCTTGGTTGTTGGTGGCTGAGCCCAAACATATGTCATTGGAGTGGAGCATGTCATGTGAGGGGGTGTAGAGGGCCCAAGTGACCAAAGCAATATTCTGTGTCCAGTAGCTAGCTTCGTCAGTATAATCAATGTGGTAGGCCAAAGGAGGATGCATCTATCAATAACACGGATGGTAGATCAGACATAAAGAGTGGAGGAAAAAAAAGAAGACTAAAAACTCTACAAATGTGTACAAAGAAAAATCCTAGTGTAGAATGACTACATTCAAGCGTAAAACTTATTTAAGTACAACCCATTGACAGGTTCTTTGAGAAGGTAGCCTTCTAGAGGGGCCAGAATGTATGCGCCTTTAGTGAGGCAGTGTTAGACAATGTAGGGTCCATGCCATAACGACTCGAATTTCCCATGATCGAGAGTATCGTGAGCGATATCATAGGCTAGGATGAGATATCCTTCATTAAATGAGCGAAGGTTGACATGGCAGTCAAAGGTGGCTTTGGACCATTTTTTAGCTACCTCATTGTTCTGTAATGAAGACCAACGATCTTCATCTAGCGTCTCTAAGGTCACCAAGCATTACTCCATTGGAGCAGTGTCAGGTAATAGCTCGATGGCAGTGCACAATGTGGGAATTCTGCACTCGATGGGGAGGGTGGCTTTGATCCCATGGACAAGATGAAATGGTGTAAAACCGGTGGTGGTTTTGACTGTCGTGTGATAATCCCATAATGTTGAAAACAACATATGATTCCAGTTAGTCTTATGTTGGTTGATGGTACGTTGTAGCATGGTTTTGAGGACTTTGTTGACAGCCTCGACCTGTCTGTTAGACTGAGGGTAGTATGGGCAGGCAAACTCATGGGAGAAGCCTTGCTTTGAGGAGAGTTCTGCGAAGATCTCATTCTCAAAGTGTTTACCGTGATCAGATACTAACTAGAGTGGAACTCTGAAATGGGTAATGACGTGGCTAAAGAAAAAATGCATTGTTGTGTCAACAGTATTTTTGAAGGTAGGCATGGCTTCGGCCCATTTAGTAAAGTAATCGACTTCCACGACTATGTATTTGTGTCCATTACCAGATGGAGGGTTGCAAGTCATGAAGTCTATGCCCCATTTGTAGATGGGGTCGTCGGTGATGACCGGATGTAGAAGAGCGGGTGGCATTCATGCTTTGTTTGCATAAAGATGGAATTTGTCGCATCACTTGACAATGTGGATGCAGTCATGAAATAGTGTGGGATAGAAGTATCCTGCGTGAATGATTTTTTGGGCGGTGGACATATCAGAGAGGTGGTCGCCGCAAGCACCGCTATGGCAATCGTTCAAGACAATGTCTACTTCATCGATGGTCAAACATCGGCGGAGTATGGTGTCGACCCCACGTCGATACAAAACGTCGTCGATGAGGAGGTACCCAGGGGCCTGATGGTGAATGCGTCGATGATCATCTTGAGAGAGATGAGATCCAAACTTTTGTGTCTGAAGATAGATGAGAAGGTTGTCATACCAGGGGTCATCCGAAGAGATGTAAAAGAGTTTTTCATTGGGAAAATCCGTATTGACGGGTGAACCTTTAACGCCTGAGGGAAATGTCATGATGAGTTCGATGAGAACAAGTGATTTCTTATTTTTGGGAGTTGAGAACTCTAGGTTGTATTCCTAAAGGATGACGATCCATCGGGAAAATTTTCCATTAATCTGTCGTCGACTAAGCAAGTACTGCATGGGGTTGGAATCTACCATGACTTTGGTAGTGCGAAGCAATATATAGTGACACATTTTTTGGACTGCGAGGACAACTATGAGGGCGATTTTATCCTCATGATTATATTTCAAGGGTGGTCCTGAAATAGTTTTACTGATGTAGTAAATAACATGTTCGTAGTCATCATCCCCTAGTTGGACGAGAACTCCTGCTACTGAGGCAGTTGAGGCTAATAAGTAGAGGATGTAATTGTGATCATAGTCGGGAGGACTAATCAAAGGAGCATTGGATAGCACTGCTTTTAAATCATCAAAAGCGGTTTGGGCATGTTCATCCCATCGAAATGGTATATCATGATGCAGTAAGTGAAGGAAACCATGAGCGCAAGTGGCGTAATCTGGGACAAAGTGTAGTAAAAAGTTGGCTTTGCCTTGTAGGATTTGTAGTTGGCGTAAATTCCTAGGTGGTGGAATTTTTGTGATGGCTTGGACCTTTAGAGGGTCTATTGTGATGTCGTGTTGGGAGACTATGAACCCAAGGAGGCGTCTGGCAGTGACGCAAAATACACACTTGAGGGGGTTCAAGCGGATATTGTATTGGTGACATCATTGAAAGACAACTCGTAAGTCATCTAAATGTTGAGTTCGTGTCTTGGGTCGAGCAGTGAGGGCATCCACGTAAGCGAGGATGATGCGAGCAAGATCATGGAAAACATAATTCATGGCCCGTTGGAACGTAGCACCTGCGTTTTTTAGTCCAAAAGGCATGACACGATAAGAAAAAGTACCCCATGGGGTGGTAAATGGGGTTTTATATTGATCTGCTGGATGGATTTGGATTTTATTGTAGCCGGAGAACCCATCCATGAAATATAAGGCCTCATGGCCAGCACAGTCATTGATAATTTGGTCGATGAAAGGGGTTGGGAAGTTGTCTTTGGGACAAGCATGATTGAGATCATGGAAGTCAGTGCAGATGCAAATAGTGCCCTGTTTTTTGTTAACATGGATGGGGTTAGAGACCCATGAGGTATATGCAATGGGGTATATGAACCTTGCAGTGTGTAATTTGTCAATTTTGGCTTTGATAGTCGTTGCTTTAGATGGGTGAAGTGGGTGTTTCTTTTGACGGACTAGGGTGACATCGGGCAATGTGTCGATGCGATGTTCGAATACAGAAGGATCGAGTTCAGGAATCTCCGTATATGACAAGGAAAAATATCTCGGTATTCTTGAAAGAGAGCTTTGTAAGATGATAGTTCCTGAGGGGAGCATGCAACACCAATGGTGATTTCCTCGATGATTCTCGGTTTGATGGAAATGTTGATTTTGACAGTGGGGGAAATATTGGGCATGTTGCCTTCTTCAAAAGCATCGGGGGTAGGTATAGGGTTGTTGAACCAGTCTATATGCCCTAATGGAATAAAATCCTTGGTTTAGATTGCACATATGGAGGCTTGGCTAGAAGCGTCAAAGGCTTCCTGTGAGATAAAAGGTGCTCTATGATGGAGAGCATTCCATGGACAATCAAGGGTAGTGAATTCGTCCAAGATATCTTCATCACAGTGGAAAATGCGAGAATATAGAGGATCCGGAGAGGTAACAGGGGTGACTGTCATCGTGTGATTGTCTTCAAGTGGTGAAGACGTAGAAGGGGTATCACAACTATGGTGTAATGGCTCGCTTGACTTAAACAAAATTTCCAGACACTGCAAGTTGTAAACTGCGGTAGGGGGTAAAATTTCATGGGGGAAATGAACCGGATAATTAGGAGAATTTAGGGGAACATCCTCAGATGGGATAGGGGGAATCACTTGCATCACAGGAGGTGAGGTGGTCGAAGGATTTTGAATAAGGGTTATTTAATGACGGATGTATTCAATGATCAAAGGACACTGGTACGTGAAATAAGCAAGTGATTCATAAAGAGAGCAAGGGTATCTCATTTGTTCAATGACTGAGGTCGAGACATAATGGATGTTGGTGACGTGGGTACCCGAAGGTATTAGTGGAGAAGGATCTTGCTGAAAGGTTTTGTGTACCACCCTCAGCGTATGTCGAAACTAAGGTAGCGTAGGGCAATGATGAGTGTAGTGGCCATACTCTGAACAGATGGCACACATGAATTTGGTTCGCAGCCCTTTACTGGCTATAGTAGTGGTCGTTGTGGTAGTACTAGGTGTTCTTGGTGGAGCATTGAGCGGTGTGGTTGCTCGAGGGAGTTGAATCAGATTGTGTAATTTAGGAAGAGAAGGACATCTATTAGTGGGTTTTCCTTCTCTTTCACAGAGTGTGCAAGGTGGTTAAACTCGAGGAGGAAGTGGATCGGTGGGCTCTTTCTTCTTTCCCTTGCCTCCAGCCATAGTCGTGGTGCTGGCAATTGGGGGTGAGGGTGGTGTGGCTAGATTTAGTACTAGAATATGCATCAGGATTCCCTCTAACTAAGGAGTGAGGGATGATTAAGGAACCATCGTGGGAGGGTGTAGATACCATATAGGTATGGCAAGCACCATGTTAGGAAGGGTAAGCATCGTGACTACCTGAAATGATTGTGTACTCTCGATGGGGGGTAGAAGAAGGGGATTCGAGTGATGGATAGGGGAATTGTCTCCCAAACCAGGATTTTCCCCCTGGGGGAGGGTGAAACTGGGGGTAAGTGGTGTGGTAGGGTTCTCAGGTAATGCCTGAGGTAAACTTTCTTCAACAGGTGGAAGGTCGAGAGGTGGAGAAGCCTCGGTGGGAGGAATGGTATCTCCAGTTTCAGTTCCATTAGAAGATACGACACACACTTGTGTTGAGGGGTGTATGAGAGGTGGTGCTCCATGGTATGCCCCCAGCAAGGATGGGTCCTTGAAAATTCTTGGGGCCATATCCATTAGTGGATACACATTGTAACTAGTGCGGACAAGAGGCACGATGTTATCGATGTTGGTAGAGTGGTTGGGCTCATAATATGAAACTTGGTGAATGGTGATGATTTTCCCATTGTGGGGGAACATCATCATTCGAAACATAGAAGAGGCCACTTCCTTCATAGTGTACATGTAGCTATGTCCAAAAAAGTTGTTGTAATCGAGCGAGGCATTGATAAACTCAATGTCGATAAGGATGGTTTTTACCCCGAGTTCCATGGGGACATTTTGAAAGATCCCTTCAAGGGAGGATGGTCAACCATCATAAGCTCTTAAAGTGATGGCGAATGGTACTAGCTCAGGGGATCCAAGTTTCTGCCATATTGTTTTTGACATGATGCATGTGGATGCACCTTCATCAATGATACATCGATGAACCGTGATGTTTTGAATATTGACTGGTATCTAGAAATCTACCCAAGCGGGGAGATGATGTTCCGCACTATATAGATCAAATGTGATGAGTCTAGTATCAGCTGGGTTGACTGCCCCCAAGGTAGAAAACAAGGATTTTCGTTGAGTTGGACAAGTTTGGAGGACCTCCAATACTGACATGGTTGCAGGGGATCGTGCCAAGTCATCGACCAAACTATAATTATGTGCCACCCTAGCCTGAGGGTTGTTGACATTCTGTCTTAACGGAATGTGAGGGATATGAATGGTGGGTTCATTGTTATCGCATGGAATCATCATGGGTTTTCTGGTTGTTGTTGGAGCTTCTTTTGAAGTGATGGGAGTAGATTTAGGGGGGGGCGTTGTATTGATGACTGCGTGTTTGCAGAAGAATTTTTTCTTCGCTAGTGAGGAGGATATTGCGATCTGTCAGATTTCTAGGGTTTTGATACTGTCCCATTTGTGGTGGGAAAAGATGTATGTCTTGTTGGGTATTCATCACACCTTGGTGTGGAATAGGGTTTTTCAACACAACCGGGGGTGGTTGTTGCAAATATTGTTGTGGGGCCTGTTGAGGGGCAGGCGTCGTTAGAGGACGTGGCGCATTCAAGGAGTCTTTCATCCATTTGAATTCAGAAATTTGGGGGCAATGGTGAGTATAATGACCATTCTCACCGCAAAGAGCACAAGGGAAGTTCATCCGGAGGTTGTTGTTGTTATTCCTCCCTTGGCATTTGTTGTTATTGTCCCCTTGGGGGTTCTAGATACCCTAATTCTGGTTGCCCCCAACAGGTTGGTTTTGTTGGGGGTTATTTCCTCCTAGTCTTGGGTTATTATTTTTTTAGTTGTTTCCTTTCTTCTTGGCATTATTTAGATGATGGGCCAGATTTTCCATATTCAACTGTTCAAAAGTATGAAATTTTTGAATGGGAGAGGGTTGAACAAAGTTGACATCGGCGTGTGGTTTTCCATGTGGAGGAGAAACCGATTGTGGAGGGATAGGAAATGGGAAATATGGATTGTTTGTGGAAATGATCCGTAAGGAACATAGGAAGGTGGAGCACTTTCACTGGTGCCCAGGTTATATGTTGAGGTAGAGGGGGAACCAGAACTTGTTTGAGAGGTCAGGTGCATCATGGGTGTTGGCAAGGGTCCACTCATGGGTGGAGGGGGGGTAACAGGATACGGTTGTTGGTAAGGAGGAGGAGGATAATAAGATGGCCCTCCATATCTCGGTGGATATTGGGGTGTACCGTACATATATGGAGGATGGATGTACGGGTTTTGGTGTGTTGTAGATTTTGTTTGCATGGGAGCAAAAAGAAAACAAATGCTCGTGTCCTAAAAATACCTATCGTCCTTCCTCTCAAATAGCACTGGACCTTCCAAGAGCACTCAACAATGGTGTATGAAGCCATCGGAAGAGGAACTAGTGAAGGATTAAAAAATTAGTTATAATGAGGGGTAGAGGGTGCATATCCCGAAAGAGATGGTGATATTTCCCAATAGCCACACAAAATCTGATCAAGGTGCAATTGCAGCCCACAATTTCCACCTGGGTAGATGTCCTAAATTTGGCCAGTAGGTACCTCAGTCAAAGTGCAGCATTTAGATTTTCGGCCTCAGAAATGGGTCACGAGTTGGATCCCTTCCAAGAGTTGGGTGACTCAAGGAGGGACGTACAGAACAACTGGACCTCGGCCTTCAACCTTTCACGAGTATCTCCCTGCCTTATGGTGTTAGGAACACTTGACTTGGAGGATTTAAAAGTTCCCTATTTGTCAACTTCTAATGTTTGAAAATGTGAGAACCAGATAACAGGGGGTTATTTGGATGCCTACCCCCGAGATCCTACCTAGACTAAAAAAAATATTTTGGCACCTCTTGTGGAGGAAAACTTAGTGATTTTTTAGAAAACATTTAGATGTGGTGGACTAACATATTGGGGATGTGAACCAATCTTGTTTGAATTAAGTGGGTGTGGATAATTTCTTCAAGAAATAGTGGGATGTTTCATAATTCCTTTGGAGAAGACCTACTTCAACCTCCACAATTCAAGATGAAATTATGTGAGTGAGGAGTGACTTTGTGTGTGAGCAAGTGATAAAATGTGTTAAATTTTAATAATTTAGGTGTGAATTTTCCTCATGTGAACTTCCTGTGGTCCTTACAAATCTTGGTTACCTATCTTACTAGATGTCATTGGTACAACCTTGCGAAATTTTTAAAATCCCTGAATAAATAGCATGTGGACATATGGTTCCTTACCAATCCTTTAAACTTCCTAATGTTGTTTATAGTAAGAAAGCTTTGAAAAACTATCCTAGATTGCAAGCATGTGGGCATGTATGGGCCCGTTACTTTGATCTTTAAACTCTCCTACTGATGTAAACTAATAAATCAATTTCAAGAAACTATCCTAAGCTTGCAACATGTGGGCATGTATGGGCCCTTACAAATTTTAAGATGATTTCAAAAAGAAACTAAGAGGAGCCCTAGGGGGGCTTTTGTCCTCTCCTAAAGATTTTGTTAATGGAGATGAAATATCCCCTTAAACACCTTTATGATTCTCAAGATCACTCTATGGTAAGAGAGAAGAGCATACTCAATGATTAAAGTTGATTTATGGTCCTAATGCAAGTGTTTTTATATGTGATAGCAAAGAATCTCATCTTATTTTTTACAATCAAAATAACAAATCCATGCAGCAACCAAAACAAAAGAGGAGAAATATGGTTCTTTTTACCCCCTAAGTGCCTATGTTTGACTAAACTTTCATGTGGGAAAGGAATTTAAGTGGAGTGCATTTACAAATTGCATGAAAGCAAGATTTTAAAGGCTAGGGGCCTTCAAATCATCACAAAAACTCTTACAATTTTGAAACTCTGGAAATGTGCGTCGGTTACTATGAAGACAGAGGCGCAGTAGGCACACAATGTGTATTATGCACAGAGAACAGAAGTAGTTTGGGTGCACAATGCACATTATGTGCAAAGAACAGAAGTAGTTTGGGCGCACAATGCATAGAGCAAAGAAGCCTTTTGGGCGCACAGTGTGTTGAGTGCGCGTTTGTGGGCTAAAATACCCATGCACGTTCTGATACGTGTCGAGGGGGGAATTTAGGTTAAATTCTCCTCCTTCAGATCTAAACTTGCCTCTTGGCAAGTAAGGCTAGGCCAGTTTTGGTACCTGCAAGATAAATGGGTCAAAAATAAGTGCTCTCAAAGCCCAAATAGGGTGGAAATTGATACCTATCCCCAATATGGTCGCCAATCTGTTGTGTTTGTTTCGTCACTTGGGTGAACAAAACAAGGGCACTTGCATGTCTAGTTGGGCCTGCTAGACAAGACAGAGGTTAGTGCATGAGTTAAACAATCCAAGCAAATGAAGTAAACAAATAAACAAACTAAAAACAACTAAGGAAATAAAACTAGAATGCATAAGAAACATTGAACCAAAAACAATCAACCAATGACCAAGATTATGCCACCAATGGATAACTATATTAGTTGGAAAAACACCATAGAGAAATGAGGACTTATGAGTCCCCTCTTCCTCCTTGAGAGGGATCTTGAGTTCCCTAATGGAGAGATCTTCTTACAATGGTAGAAAAGAAAAAAAATGATGAATAAATCAATGCATATTCCCTCAAGAGGTGAGAGAATGGCCTATTGGAATGTTGCTAGAATGATCCAAGGAGAAAAGAGGATTCTCAAGGGAGGATTGAGGTAGCAAAACAATTCTTAAATTCTTAAATTCTTAGTGCACCCATGGCCTCCATTTATAGCATGTCTTCAAGGCAATATTCAACTGGTTCTTGGTATGAACAAGGGGCCCTTTAGAGAACCCTTTGGTTCTTGACCATGCCCCCATGCAGATTTAGCTCAGATTTGAAGGTCAAATCAAGTTGGGAGTTGGTCCATAAGTGGTTGTGGGGTTGGCAAGAACCATAAATGCGTCGTTCATAGGAGTGCACGGCTTTTCTCATACATGGTCCCGCATATGGCACATTGTGCGTTCTACGGGCTTCTTTGTCCCGTGCACTGTGCGTGCGCTTCCTCTAGTGAGTTAGCACATGCCAATTTTTTGCCCAGTTGTATGGTTTTTTCCTCCTAGAAATGCATTTTGGTGCTACAGGTGAACTAATAGTTGTTTGGCATTGTTGTGTTTTTGTAATCATTTGTGTGCAGTGTTGCGAATGAAATTTCAGTGATAACACCCCACCTATGACAAGGAAATGCATTCCATTGTATAAGCCTATTGTCAATGGAATCATTACATTCTAGGGACATAGACAATCATACACAGTGATCACAAGCCTCTGTAGTTCATACAGACACAGGAGAAATTGCAGAACGACCGCCATCAGAAGTGGTCCACCTACCTACAACAGTTCCATCTCAACATCAAGTATAATACATGTATCTCCAATCGTGTCACTGACTGCCTCAGTAGGCCTCCTGTGGCTGCACTTACCACTATGCTCCATTCCTGTGGACATGAAACATTGGAGTGGCCCAAAATTTACCAGCAAGATCCGGACTTCGCCACCACATATCAGCTCTTGGGTAAAGGTGCCACTGTCACTGATTTTCACATTCAGGACAGACTCTTATGCCACCTGGGCCATCTCTGTGTTCCTACAAGTGAGAATGCAAAGCTAATTTGGGAAGCCCACTATAGTCGGGTGGCAGGACATTTTTGCGTAGAGAAAACTGTGGTCATCCTTCAGAAACATTTTTATTGGCCAAAACTTCGACTGGACATCAGCAAGTATATTAGATCTTGCATTGCCTGTGCCATTTCCAAGCCGACCATCAAGAAGTAAGGCTTATACACCCCTCTTCTTATTCCTAAGAAGTCGTGGGAGTCCATCTCCATGGATTACATGTCTAGTTTTTCATCCACCAGGCATGGAAATGAATGTGTGTTTGTGGTCGTTGATCAGTTTTCAAAGATGGTCATCCCCACAGCCTGTAAGAAGACTGTCACAGCGGTTGATACTTCCAAGCTCTTCTTAGAACGTGTTTGGGTTCACTTTGGGATACCATAGACCATCATCTCCGATTGAGATAGCAGGTTCCTCAGCACCTTTTGGTTGAGTCTCTGATCTCTATTGGACACCAAGCTCACAAAATCCACTTCTTTCCACCCCCAAACTGATGGCCAAACCGAGGTCGTGAATCGGATGATTGTGCACATCCTGTGCATGTACAATTCTAAGCATCCTTGTACATGGGACGAGAGTCTCCCATATGTCCAACACAATTACAGAAGGGCTCTCCATAGTTCAACTGGCCATAGCCCATTTCAGGTGGATTTGGGATTCCAACCCTTGGGACCCATTGATGATGCACTTCCTCTTGCCACCGCACAGACAAACTCTTCCCCTGATCATTCTGCAATCGACAAAGCCACCAAATTCATTGAGGGGATTTAGCACATATGCCAACAGGTCCAGGAGATTTTGCAGAAATCCAATGCTAAGTACAAGCAGTGCCATGATAAACACGGGGTACCACACCAACTTTAGTTTGGTGATAAAGTTTGGTTACATTTGTAGAAGGATCGTATCACTGGGCCCCATCGGAAGCTTCAGCCACTTTGTTATGGGATTTACACTATCACTAAGGTTGTGGGTAGCAATTCTTTTGAGCTTAACACTCCACCCTTCCTTGGTCTACATCTAGTATTCAATGTGGACCTCCTTCGGCCATATTTTCCACCATTATTGGACACCTATGAGATCTTCGAACAGCTGACACCAACAAATCTCAACCTTGACTACATGGAACAATCATCCACCGATTAGATAGTGGAAACACAGGTCAAGGGCACTCGCGAGCAGTAGATCCATCTTTATCGGGTTGTCAAGGCAAGGAAACTCCTACACCAAGGCAAGTGGCTCACCCAGGGCCAAATCCAACAGAATATTCTTCACCTGATGGGGGAACTCAACACAGTGGAGACCATTGCTTCCTAAGGGGGGAGGATTGATCCAGATGGATATTGGTGGCCACCTGATCAAAATCTGGACCAGGGGTCAAATTTTAGCTCAAAAATCAAAGTTCTCGAAATTGCCTCAAAACGAATGGGTGTGTAGCCCTCGTCGTCACGAACCCAACGCAACTCATTTGGGTTCAAACGGACGTCAAGAGTGAGAGATATCGCGATCTGTTCGAATCGTCAAACAGGTAAAAAAAAAAAATGTGTTGACTGTGCAGTCCGTACATGTTGACGTGGCAGAAGTGATGTGGCAGAGTTGAATAGGCACATGCTGACATGGCAGTTTCGAATTGGCTGATAGTTGGATGAGTCGTGTTGTGAAACGTGGCATGGTTTTGGCAAATTATGAAGTGCCACGTGGCCCAGTCGTGGGATGCCACATGGCACCATTGTATTGGTTGTTTGTTCAAAATTTTATGGAGTCCACCAGACTCGAACCCCAAACCTCCATGTGCATGCAGCATTTTAGCAATGGTCGTCTAACCAACATACCACACATTGTTACTTGTTATGTATATGGGTTATAATGTATTTGAGTTTGTATATGTGTATGGCTGGCGCGGGGTCGGGCTGGGGCTTAGCCCCAGCCCACGGTTGTATTATGTATAACATATGACCATACAGTCCCGACCACGGAGTTTGGCGCGCATTTTGAAAGGTCAGCCTCCGGTTCCACATAACCACCGCCCATATGACCCCGTCACCATATGCGCGCGGGAGTTTGGTATTTCAAATGGTTAGCCCTCGGTCGTGCACATATAACCATATGACCACTTGCTACACGGAGCTATGGTGCACGCATATTTTACATGGAGTTTGGCCCATGGTTTCGGGCTCCAATGCATATGACCTTTCTCCACATAGAATTTGTGCGCGAGAAGTTTATAACGACCATCACCACATGCCTGTTATGTGGCGATTAGCCATTGGTTTAAACAAAACTCAGCCTTTTTGTAATTTCACCCGCCACTTGTCAAGTCCACGGTTAATCTTGCAAACGAGGGCCTATTGTCGCGTTGGGACGTGGCCACATGGCCCCCATGCGCCCAACACCTCCGGGATTTGGGGGCTTAGTTCCCTAACTGTTCGAAAAATTGGTGCATTTTGTGGAGATGCACGTGAGTGCTGGGTTTAGGCACGAGAAATGCCCAGAAGCCAGGTTACTCACACACAAGTGCATTTTGGCAAACCAGAGACAGCAAGCTTGAAGGAAGAAAATGGCAGGAGGCCTATCTTCTTCATTTTTTGGCCAAATGAGGTGTTGTAAAAGCCCAGTTAGGGGTTTTTGGACGTTCTAAATCCATTGGCACTATTTTCACAGCCATTTGAAGACTTCTTTTGTAGGTTTTTAGCCATTGAATTTTCAGGAAGCTCTAGGGAGCTTGAAGCCCTCATTGTTTGAGGTCTTGCTCAGATGAGCCTATGTTTATTTTCTGTGAATGAATAATCATTTTTGGCTATTTATTATTCTCTGAACATTTTGGGATAGGTTTCAGATCCATTTGAGGACTTTTACAGGTGTTTTTTCCAAAGAGAAGCTCAGGGAAGCTTAAGGCCACATGTAGAAGAGGTCATGCCCAGATGAGCCATGATCTGTTTTCAGAGTTTTATTAGTCATTTTTGGGGTTTTATATATTATGAACCCAATGGTACAGTTAGAATTTCCATTGGAGTTGAGCAGCAGCTTGTAAAATAATCTTTGACAAATTAATCCCAGAGAGCCAAGTCCATTGAAGGAGGCTCAAGGAGATGTAGCCCAGAGAGGGGTGAACTCCTTTATCATCTTGTTATTGTTGTGAGTTTGATGGTTTATTTGCTGAAAGTTATGTTGATATGTATTTGTTTAAAGCACATATTTAACCATTTAAAAGAACATTTCCTCACACATGAACATTTAAAAGAAGAAGCATAAACTTGGCACATAATCTATCTTGCATATTTTAACACATTGAGCAAGGTCCTGTAAAGTTTATTTTATTGAAGTGGAGGGTGATTTCATAGCATAACAAGTCATCCTTCTATTTTCATATCACCACCCACCTATTCCAACTAGCTCCGTGTGTCCATTTTTGTTGAGCACGTCTTTCTATACTGCTTTATAATTGTGATTTATACACTTCTAGGGATATTTGAAGCCTCACACATTATCCAAGTGGATATGGGTGGCCTATCACCTAATCCAACTAGCCTATTTTGTATGTTTTCATGTGGCCTCTCACCTAATCCAACTGGCCTATCTTAATGTACTTTCAGGACTGTTTAGGGGCCCTAAACATTGTTTTTTTGGCTCACCACAATTAGACTATAGACAAAGTCAAATTCTAACGACGTATTGTGTATTTCTCTGAAATAACTTTCCAACGGGCTATCATGCACCTAAAACGGAGGTCGTATGCAAACTTTATGACCTTAGGAAGTTGAGGTACCAAATTACACCAACTTACCCATAGGGCCCACATGACTTTCGGCATTTCACCTTCTATGGTTATGTTTTTGGATGTCTAGGGTTTTGGCATTCATGAGTAATATGAAAAGGGCCTATGGATCCTAATTGCAATCCATTATGCTCAGATGGATGTGTGTAGCATCCAAATCTCTTCTCATAGATAGCTACCACCATTCGAACAAGTTTTAGTTCTGCATTTTTATAGTTTCAGCCTATTTCATTATTTAATAGAAGATATTGTTCACTGAATATTTGTGTTATTCTTCCTATCTCTATGTTTATGGTATTCAGTCTGTAATCAATTTGTTCCACTCGTAAATATGTATCATATGATTTGGATGCCCATGCATATTACTTAGTGATCAAGGAACACACTTCCTGAATAAAACAATTGCAGCATTGAATAAGGAATTTTAAATTCCTCATCAGAAGAGTACCATGTATCATCCTCAGGCCAATGGGATAGTAGAAATGTTTAGTAAAATACTGAATAATTCCTTGAAAAATATCTGCAACGTAGGCAGAGATGATTGGGACTTAAGAGTTATTGCAGTTTTATGGGCCTACAAGACTACAAGAAAAAAGTTGAAAGGGTAGACACCTTTCAGGTTAGTCTATGGGAAAGAAGCAATGATTCCAATGGATTTTATTCTACCTATCCTACGCATTGCAGCGATTACTGATATTTAAAACTCTAGTACAATAGAGGAGCGATTATCACAGTTGGTACAACTTGAGGAAGATTGGTTTGTCGTAGGATTCCATCAACAAGTTTAGAAGGAAAGAGAGAAGGAATGGCATGATAGACACATTAAACATAACAAGTTTCAAGTAGGGGACTTAGTATTACTCTATCACAGTAAGTTTATGCAACATCCAGGAAAGTTTTGAATGCATTGTTTAGGACACTATATGATTCAACATGTGATGGAGGCAGGTGTTGTGCAGTTGGAAACCTTGAATAGATAAGTCCTTGGAGGAATGGTGAATGGAAGTGGGTTGAAGCTCTATAGAGACGGCCGACCATCTGCGCAGTAATCTAAGTTGTGCCAAACCACATGTACCATAGCAATTGTACAATAGTAGGGAGGTCAAACACATAAACACATATAAAAAGAAGAAAAAGGAAGAAAAACAAATACGAAGTAGAATAAGGAAGAAAGAAAAATAAATAAAAAGGGAAATGATAAGTCATGTTCTTTCCAAAGGTCATGACTTATCATTGACTTATCATTTACATTATAATTCCTATTTACATAATAAAAAACCTATAACATATTATTAAATAATAAGAAATATAATATACTAGGTATATTACAAGTCTCCCCCCCTTAAAAATGGTTTATCCTCAAAGCATAGTTATAAAAGACTCGTCTCTTTCTCTGGCTTGTAATATTGTCTCTTGATTCTCCATTCTTGAGTTAGTGATCATTGAGGACCTTAGACGATAGAATCATTTAAGTGCGACGAAGAACTTTTGAATTGTAAAGGAGTCTGCCCACCCTAATTTGATCTTCTGTGAAAATGTGCATTTATAGGGTTCTTGGAAAAACTTGATATATTTTGATTCCCCTAATAGATTTTACTTTCAACACCACTTGTAGTGGAATTAATATTCTCCATAATATTTATCATTTGTTTCTTTTTATACATTTACTGATTGAAGTATCGACTTTTGTGATTAGGATGTCGATAAGGCATCCTTGCAACTTGATCTTTACTTCTTATAGTTGTAGTTTTTTCTTGATTAACTTTTGGAATTGAGTCTTCTTCGTAGCCCTGGCTTGTTTGTACTTCGACATTTGAAGACCTCTTTACATTATTTGGATTTCATCCTTTTGAGTCGTAAGGTTGAATAGGTTTGTATTAATTCCTTTATCCATAATTGGGATGTTTACATCTAAATAATTTTCTAGTTCCATAGGTTTGGCCATTGTCTCTTTATGAAACAATGATTCCTTGTTGATAAGTCGATATAACTCGTTCTGTAGTGACTTCTTGTCACTCTTTAAATTTTTAATTTCTGTGAGTAAACTTCAATTATGAACCCTTAGGCGTAAAAGTTCTTCCCCATTATCTGATTTTTTGAATTCACTTATAATATCTTTATTCTCTAGCTTTTCATCTTTCATCTTTTTAATTTGTTCAATCAATTTTTGATTAAGGTTCCGTAGGAAGGAGATTTATTCTTCTTTTTTGGTTAATTTATCTTTTAAACCTTGATTTTCTTGTTCTGAATTTGTATTCTCTCGTTTCTTGTATTTTTTACTTCCTCATTATTTCTTCATCTCGTTCTAGTAATTATTTGTCCATTTTTTGTTTTTTGTTTTTTGTTTTTTAGTTCTTCAATTTGTGCGATGAAATCTCGATTTCTCTCTTTCAAGTAAAGATTATTTTTCTTTGTTAACCCATTAAAATATTTCTCCATCTCATTTTCCAACTGTAATTTGATATTGATGTATTTATAATTTCCTAGTTAGCCTTTTAATATTAGTGATTTCCATTGTGAGTTATCTTGATATTCTTCCATAATAAGTGATTTCCCACAAATTGGACAAATGCGATTGTGATTTTTAAAAATTGTCATATATTCAAACTCCATTTCACGAAAGGGCATTTAGTCCAAAATTTAAATTTATATATTGAATTCATTGATTACGGTTTCCTTTTTTATTTTTTCTCGATTATTCAATATATGTCTCCTTTATAAAAATATATTCCTCCTTTGAATAGTTTGAATATTACTTTTGTTTCTTTCTAATTTAATTAAAGGTATTAGGCAACTTTAATAATTCCCTTTATCTTTTAAACCATATCAATTTTTATTTAAAATAACTTTGCAACTTATGAAAAGATATATCTTTCTTTTAATATCCTCTCTTCTTACTTTACCTTTATAAATTTCCCTTACACAAGTTAATTGGGGTTGAATTAATATTACTCCAAACAAATTAGGTCATTGACTTTTTATTTTGGCTTCAACTCCACGTGTAAAAAAGTTGTAAAAAGTTACCACTGTAAATTATTTTTAATATGGTAGGAAAATATCATGGGTCAATGGTTTACCAAAACCATGGGCCTATAAACCACCAACACTAAAATCTGAATTTACTCTTCCTTCTTCTTTGGAAATTATCCTTTGTTTTTGTTTTGTTTTTTCCTTTTTTTTTCTTCTCTCTTTTTTCCTTTATTATTATTATTTTTTCTTCTTCTTCTTGATATTTGGTACCACCTTCTTCTAATTTTTTGGCTGTGGAAGGATTATTTCTTCAATAGTAATTTTTTATGATTTTTTTTAATGGAAAAATGCCCTAACGTGGTCAAAGACCTGGATTTCTCAGAGAAACTATGAAACAATGGGATTGGCCTAAATCTTGATCAAGACTATCTCTGATACTAAATGAAGTGGATCTGGTGGTCCACTTCATGAGAACATCATGAATACAAAACATAATTCCATATTTCCATAATAAATAATAATATTTTTTGTTTGCTAGTTTGTCTGCGACCTACAGGACTAGCCTGTGGCTGAGAAACCGCGACTCAGGGGCATCTAAGCTGTCAAAATCACCGAGGGATCGCACCTGGCCTGAGCCACACTAACCTTTAACTTGGCTGGATTTTTTGTCCCTGCAGATTTCGAACCGGTGACTTAACATCATGGAGTGCCTTAACATCACACTCTATCACCGACTATTCTACACCTCGGAGACTTAAAAATTGAAGGACATGGGGGTGGGCTTTGATCCACTTATGTGTGCACGGGTCACGATATCATTTTAATATAATATCTCTGGGTGTAACCACACATTCGACCACTACCTCAAGATGCCCCCATGGCTTTAGGTTAGGTCCTCATGGGAATTGAACCTTGCCCAATGGTGAAAAACTCCTCGCTTTCCACCATTGTATCCAACCCCTTTGGGCAAAATTTTGGAGGACATGGGGGTGGGCTTTGATCCACTTATGTGTGCACGGGTCATGATATTATTTAATATAATATTTCTGGGTGCAACCACATGTTCGACCACTACCTCAAGGTGCCCCCATGGCTCCAAGTTAGGCCCTCATGAGAATTGAACCTTTCCCAATGGTGAAAAATCCTCACTTTTAATCATTCGATCCAACCCCTTTGGACATAATAAATAATATTGTATTTACTATTCATTTTATATATTTACTTGACATCATATGATATACAATACGTGTATATAAATAAACGTGGGGAATGATAAGTCATGTTCTTTCCAAAGGTCGTGAATTATCATTGACTTATCATTTACATTATAATGCCTATTTACATAATAAAAACCTATAACATATTGTTAAATAATAAGAGATGTAATATACTAGGTATATTACAAGCACCACCAAGGATCGGGATAGATTGACAAATCCAAGGAAAAATACAGCGGACGATTGGCATTAAAGTCACAATAAGGAAAGTATTAATGGAAGATTCTAACCAGATTCAACATTTACCTTTGGCGTGAAAGAAAGTATACAACTTTCGAAGGGTGATAAAAGCACCAAAGGGCCTAACAGAGAAGGTGATTTGTAATTAATCATAGATGTGATCATACAGAGCGAACTAGATCCAACTCATAGCCGAACTATAGCCACACCAAAAAAAACACATAGCAAGTGAAGAAACCTATCGCACAAAACAATGACTCCACCAAAAGTTGGAGAACTATCAACAGCAACACGAAAGAAATCAAAATGACCACCAGTTGCACCAGTGGTCGAGGAAACACCTGGAGCTTCAAATTCACAAGCAAATTTTCATAGGGACTATATACCACCACCAAAATACAACGTGCCTCAAGTTAAATTCCTTGCAGATGGAAAATACTCATTGGTCACACCACCAATCCCACCTGGTGTAAGTGTTGAAAGGGACATGCTAGGAAATATTTTTTCCCTGAAGTTTGCAGATCACGATATCACGATTAAGCAAAAGTTTACTGATATGGCAAGGAAAAAGTATTTTTGTTCCAAGAGCATACCAAGAATAGGAGAAATACTTCTTGAAACACTGATGTGGGCAATAGGACTTGAGAATTCAGGAATATTGTACCTACTAGAGATTCCCCACTTTGGGCGTAGCTTTGAAATAAATGCATGTGTCAAGTTACTACTCAGTTGCATCCATGGAGGAGCATTATGGCTTGATCGAGCAATCTCGATTGATACCAAATTAATTGTGTGTATCACAGGGTTACCAAAAGGAGGAGAGGACCTGACCACATTGTTCAACAACAAAGCAAGGGAGAAAGTGAAATCATAAGTCATGAAGGACAAGCTTCACACCTTTAGGGGGAAAGGGGGGTTGGATGTCATGAACATAAACGATGAAGGTGTTTGATTTGTAACACATGTGTTGGCCTTCAAATTGTTGAGGAAGTGTCGCAAGGATGAAGTAACAGCCACAATAATCCTAGCTGCATAAAAATGCTCAAAGGGAATCCAAATGAAATAGGCCACATTTTTGGTGAAACAATTTTTGACAGACTGCGTAGAGACCTAGGAGAAAGGCACATAGTTTCACTATTCCAAGCTTCTTATTTCGATTGCACTAGTAGGATGGTAGGAATCAAGTTATTACCAACGTATGAGAACAACCGGTAGAGGTAATGTAGTCGTGAGGTATGCCAACTTATGGCATATGCCAAATAAAAGGAGACAAGCATACAACAATGTTACATTTTTTGTATACTTTGACTCAATCAGGTACATCATAGAACAAACACTACGCATCACATCCAAGATGGTAGAAACCTACTGGGATATTGCATGATTCAAATAAGGGATGTGATGCAAACCCCCTACCTCTCCCAGGGTCTGTGTGACCTCCTAGTCAAGGATCGATTAAATCTGAGTCGAATTGACTCTTAGGGCTTCTGCTAAGCCCCAAAACCATTTTATACATGCCCCTTTTTGCTGTCTGTATAGGTTCAATAAAACCCGTGAGTGATTTCCTTTAGCACTTTTTCTTTTTTTTAAATTTTAGTAACAGGCACTAGCTCCCTCTACTAAGACCCTTTCCCTCATACGACCTTGGCTTGTGACCTCGGGATTAACCCAAAAGGTGTTAAGCCTCTAGAAACCAACCTTTTCTTTCAAACTCCCATAATCATCAATACACCAACCTGAGTACACCATCATCAATACACAATCATGATGACCAAAATCATGGGTAACATAATGCCCCCCAAAGTATGAGGCCAGAATCAGTGACAGCCGAAAGATTTTGTTAGCTGCATGTGTGTGTCGAAAACCAGGAATGCACTTAATCGGAAACCTACGAACAACCAAGCATCTGCAGAATATCATATATACTAATTCTGAGGTAGGCACTCCCATACTCAGATCACAGATGGATGAAATCATAGACATAGGTCATGGCCACCAATCATACACTGTGGATCCATGCCGTCAAAATATAGCATAGCCACTAGGAATACACTGTGGATCTATGCGAGAAAATTCAAATTGAGATGACATAGCCACGAGACATACAAAGTGGATCTATGTGTCACAGATTATACATATCCCATCGCAACCTGGATAAAGAGATGATATCCAGGGTCTTCAATCTCGTCGCCCAAAAGTACGAATCTAACCATGTGATTACATGTGTTGAAGTCGAACATGGTAGAAACCACTTGATAACCGGTCATTGATGAAACTGTTAACAAGTGCGAGGGAAATCATCATTAATGTCAATGAATCCCAAGGTATACTAGTACAATCCATCGAGTGTGAATGAATGAGTTGAGGTCGAACATCCGATGGAATCTTTCGATCAGGGGTCAATGATGCAAACCCACTGTCGAAAGCGAGGACACCTGCCATTGAGGCATGCAGGTTCCATGGTACCAAGGAATTTCTAAGTATTGTTTCTGGATAATGATCTGAAGTCGACGGAACAAAACTCGTCACAGGAGGGCCTTGATGTATCCCCCATCAATGACACGAAATGAGTAACAG
>SNQJ01S0023837.1:65573-79272 GCA_010110895.2 Picea sitchensis | reverse complement strand
ATTGGCTCCTGCTACATCAAACCCTCCTTTAGGTAGTTGAATCTTTCTAGATCTATATATTTTAGGTAGCGCTTCTAAGTTTACCTTCCCGGGTTGACATTAAATTAAACTCTGATTGACATCATCAATTAGAACTAAACAGTATTATGAGGAAATGCCAGGCATTGATCCAAGAATTTTTGAACATGAAATCACGACTTATCCTAATGCTAAGCCGGTCCGACAGAAGCTTCGTCCAGTCAATCCTAGGAAAGCAGCAGCTATCAAATCTGAAGTAGAAAAACTGCTTAAGCCAGGTTTTATCTACCCCCTTCACTTTCCTCAATGGGTGTCAAACCACATTCCAGTCGATAAGAAACAGGGTACGATTCGTGTTTGTACGGACTTTCGTGATTTAAACAAGGCTTGTCCAAAGGATAATTTCCCCACACCATTTATTGACTAGATAGTCGATGAATGTGCAAGATGCGAGGACTTTTCTTTCATGGATGGTTTTTTGGGCTACAATAAGATACAGATCAAACCCGAAGACCAACACAAAACCACTTTCATCTATCCGTGGGGTACATTCGCTTAACAGAAAATGCCTTTTGGTCTGAAAAATGTTGGAGCTACCTTTGAGTGGGCCATGTCTTTCGCTTTCCATGATCTCAAACATATAGTTGAGGCTTACCTTGATTACTAAGCATCACGATCTCATAAGATAATTAATCATCCTACGCACCTCAGACTCATCTTTGAGTGATGTCGCTACTACCGTATTCACTTGAATCCAAATAAGTGCAGTTTTTGCGTTACTTCATGTCGTCTGCTAGGTTTCATAGTTTTGACAATGGGGATCATGGTCGATCCTCTCAAGGTTGAGGCAATAATGCAGTTTCCTCCCCCACACATGATCCTTCAACTTCAAAGTTTGCAGGTGTTATCACTCCAGAAAACTCTCCTAGGTTGTATATCAGAGATGCCTGGTAACTTAATCTTTTTGGTAACTATTTTCTCAATAATAGGTGTGGGTTTGGATCAAGCTGAATATCTTAATCACTAGATTTTATCTTCAAGAAAATCTATCTATATTCCTGCAGTACAAGGCCTTCAGGAGCTATTATCATATAGGTTTGTAAAACAAATGGATAAGAAAACCAATCAGTTAACCAGAACATACATAGACAATATATATGATGGGTCAACAAACTAGCCAAAGATGCTTATGATTCTTTCTTAACAATCAAAAGTAAGGTGACAGTTACCATGGGACCATTAAACATAGACAAAAGAACGATTTCAACTCATATGCATAGACAAAGATGAAGGAGAGTCTGACAATAACAAATGAAAGAAGCTTGCAGGCTTAATATATTAAAGAAAGTGTCTTTTATACAACAACAATAGATTACAGAACTCAAAATCAAACCCTGTGTTCATCAAATGTTCTTGGCTTTAGATCCTTTTACAAACATTTTTTAGATCCTAGATTACTGGATCAAATTTTGCCAAAAAGAGAAACTCAATAATTGGCCTAAGTAGACTAGATCAATCCAACTTCTCAACTTATCTTATGTTCTTCATATTCTTGGCAGGTGTACTAAGCCTTCTGAGGCTGTTGGATCTCATGTGATATGGAAGAATCGAACTTGACACCTGTTCATAGTCAACAGTCTTACCTCCTTGACAATAGCTAACCATTGTTTACCTTTTTTGTCTTTTAAAGCATCTCCAAAACCAAAATAAACTCTTGATCAAGATGTCATTAATTATCTTCCATCGATTAGAACCATTTTTGAGTCTTTTGAACAAGAAAAACTTGGATCTATGCAAAAACATTAGCTTTCTGCCTTATCAGTTCTTTTGGTATCTAGAGAAAATAGAATTCGGGATGATTAGCTACCGAAAGCTCTGCTTTCGGTGGCTAATGAACAATCTATATGTTCACCTAATCCACCGAAACCTAAGATTATCAAAATTTCAAAAATACCATTGTCTCATCTCAAAAATGCCTCAGGACTGATCTTTTTAGGCTTCTGTGTCTTGCTCAAAATTTGTAGGGTTACTGGTTGCTTCTGGTTCATTGCACTGAATTTCCACCTCTGCAAGGGTCTCAAGAGAAGAATGAGCTTGGTGTTTTGAATACATTGCATTTTTCCTCAAAGACCTAACCTTTTTCTTCAAACCCTGAGCTACTCTCTATAAGTTGTTGTAGTCCTTTACAATCTTGTTTTTCTTTTTCTTCTCCTTTATGCTTTCATGGGCTAGTCTTTCCAAAGATGAGTTTCTTTCTGCAAATTTTTTTGATAGGGTTTCATACCTAGTTTTTATTACCCTTTCAAGCACTTCTTTCTCAGCTAGCTTCTTCTTAAGATTCTTGATTTCTTTTGATTTATTTTGCTTCACTCGTTTGCTAGATGAGGCCTTTGCAATTTGTGGCTCTTGTTCTTCTCGGGGTGTAGGTGATGGAAGGTTCTCATAACTTGTTGTGTATATATCCACAAAAACAAAATTGTCACACCCTATGGTAAATGAATCCTTGTGCCCTATTTCCAACTGTTGCTCTTCATCTTCTGAGTCTGTGTAAGGAAGATTGAGAATTTTTTTGTTCACTGGGAATTCTTTGGCCTCTTCTTCTTCACTGTTAAAATTCATTTTCTTCTCCATTTTGCCCAGATTAGAGGAAGGAGAGGGTTGATTGACTAGGGTTAGAGAGATATATCTTCTCCTCCTCTTTCCACTTCTGGGAGTGGAGGATTTCTTGGAATGAGGACTCTTTTTTCCCTCTGGTTGAACCTTAGTCTGGAAATCATTCCAGAATAAGAAGTAATTCCATTCTTTACCTTTTCTTTGCAACAACTCACAAACCAATAGTTTTATTAAACTATGGTGGGATAATCTACCTGCAACTTGACTAGGTTTGGCCTTGACTTGATGAGCCATCTTGGATAAGCTTCGGCGGAGGAAATAGGGCAGATTAAGTGGGTTTCTACCTATCAAATGGTTGATAAGTTTGAAATGATAAATCATCACCCTGTTGTATCGCCCTTCATAGGTTATATAAACCATTATAGCTTTCAATAACTGTTGCATTTCTCTTCAAGGAAAGATACATGAATATCTTTCTTCCAAATCAAACCCCTGTGTTCTGGTTTTAAATAGGTCCTGAATTCAACATTCTTAATGACAGTGGTTTTAAACCATTTCTCTCTAGTCATGGGAAGCTCTGTGACTTCGGCTATGAGGGCTTCATCAATCTCGAATTCATCTCGGTCAATGATTTCTTTCTTTCCATCGAAATTGAGAGTGAAAGCCTCTACCACCTGTTGATGAAAACTCTGTAATTTTTTGCAAAAATTGTAACACCCTGCATCCTTGAAAATTTGACATACCTCGGGATGTGATTCCAGGTAACCGATATCATTGAGCTCCTTCCTCAGCATCGATGTTCCTTTCTTCATTTGCCATGATGTTTTCGCACACTTGTGATTGAAAGAGTGGATTTTGAGAAGAGTTACACTGCGTAAACTTAGCAAAAATCGGCTCGGCTGAGATAAAATTGAGATAAATGGGGTGAGATTTTGAACGTGGCACTGATTGCAAGGAGTGTGGTGAAATGTTTGATGATGTGTAGTAGTCATGGTGAATAACTGAAATCAATGGGAAGTACATCAGTTCATGACTTAATGATATAGAGATCTGGAAAGATTCTCTCATATCATAGTGGGATCAGCTTTCCGGTCGTGAACGGTTCTTTCTCCAGTCCTTTCAGCGGCTTGTGCAATCATGGAAACGTCGAACCCGTCGTTTGAAATGTGTGATAGGACGTGCTTGGTCTTTACCTGCTACAATGATTTCGGTGGCTAAAATGGCCCTGGATTCCTTTATTTAAGCTTCTGAAAGCTAAGGCTTTCGGTGGCTAATGAACAATCGATGTGTTCGCCTAAGCCACCGAAACCTGAGATTTGAATTAGATCAAACAAAAACTAAATGAACTTTTATTTAAACTTTATTACATGGGTAAAGCTTCAAAAATTGAACCTTTAAAAATTTTAAAAGTACCTTTTTAAAAGACTCCCTATCACCTAAAATGAAAAATCTCGATTAATTTATTTGAGGAGATAACAGCAGGGAAAAGAGAAATTCTTACGGTGTTTCATTGCAAACTATGCTTAGATCAAAAAGGAATTTATGCATTTACTCAAGAAGGATGTCCCATTTCATTGGGATGAAGTTTCTCAATGCTCGTTTGATGCTTTGAAATGCACCCTCATGTCTTCCCCTCTGCTTCGACCACCCAATTATAATAAAGACTTCTTATTGTACTTGGCTGCAGCTGAGTCGACCATCGGTATGGTCTTGGTTCAGGAGGATGATGTGATTTCTGAGTACATAATCTATTATCTGAGCTGAGGCCTGGTTGGACCGGAACATAATTATTCCCACGTTGAAAAACTTGCGTTGGCAACAGTTCCATCTTTATATCTTGTTTCGCAAGACCACCGTCGTTTATGTTGTGAATCCATTTCAATAAATATTGACACGAAGAATAATTGGCGGAAATATTAGTAGATGGATAGTTTTCCTCCAAGAATTTGACTTAGATTTTGTTTCGGAAAAATCCAAAAACTCAATGGTCTTTGCGGAACTTATATCGGAATTCCGGTCGAGTCAGGTGATGTTATGATCGAAGAGTGTCCTATTAAAGGAGACATGTTTCTGATCACGTCTTCGGACCCCTGGTATCGAGATATACTTGTCTTTATCCATACTTTGAAGTGACCCACCTCTACTTCTCATGATGAGTGTCATCGTATATGCCATCAGGCCAATAACTATCTTATACTCGAAGACACATTGTATCATCGAGGCATAGATTTCATCCTTTGTCGATGTCTCACTCATGAAGAAGCCAAAATTGTCCTTAACGATTTCCACACTGGAGCATGTGGTGGCCACATGTCTGGTTTGGCAACAACCCAAAATATCTTACGCGTCAATTACTTATGGCCGACATTAATCAAATATTGTGTTGAAATGGTCAAGAAGTGACACCCATGTCAAATATTCTCTCGAAAGATGAGGTCACACCCTGCTCCTATGTTTCCTGTCATTATCGTTGGTCCTTTCAGCAAGTGGGGGATTTATTACACTACATGCAACCCCCCTTCAGCAAGCGGGCACCATTATATCATTGTAGCAGTAGACTACTTTACGAAGTGGGTTGAAGCTATGCCAACGTTTAAGGATGATGGAGAGATAGTAGCTCTCTTTTTGTTCAACCAGATTATAGCAAGGTTCAACGTCCCGAGAGAGATTGTCACTGACCATGGCGGTCACTTCCAGAATAAAATGATGATTGAGTTAACATCAAAGCTTGGGTTGAGGCAAGAACATTCGTCACCTTACTACCCTCAAGTGAATGGTCAGGTGGAAGTTGTGAATAAGTCCCTCAAGACTATTTTACAATGAACAATCAATTCGACCAAATCAAATTGGCATTTGATGTTGTACTCTGCATTATGGGCCTACCGAACGTCTGTTAAGACTACAACCAGTTTCTCACCTTTTCAACTCGTTTACGGTCTAGAAGCAGTTTTACCCATAGAATGTCATATCCCCTCTTTAAAATTGGCAGTATAGTTATTTCCAGACACTTCACCTCTTGAAGAGCGGTTATTACATCTCAAAAAGCTCGATGAGCAGTGTCGAGACATAGCCTTGGCCAATAAGGCTCACAAACAAAAATTTAATTGTCAATATGATCGGTCCGTTCGCCCTTGGATTTTCTCTGAAGGTAATCTTGTCCTAGTCTATGACCAAGCTAAGGATCCCCTAGGGGAAGGCATGTTCAAACCCATGTGGTTCAGACCGTTCATTGTTAAAGAGGTTCTTAAAAAGGGTGCTTATTTTCTAGTTGACTTTGATGGAAATGCTTTGGCTGAGCCTAGAAATGGGCTCTACCTCAAGAAGTATTACTCGTAGGTGGGTCGCCTTCAGTGACTTGTTGTAACATATGTATAGTCTTTGTACATTTGTTTTTCTTACTTTTTGTCTTTTATGCAAGTGTTATTTTTTATGACATTCTTTTCACTGTGGCAAATGTCAAGTGAATCAGAGGTTTTCGTGGGGTTTGCAGATGGTGCTAGTCGACACACTCGGAGGCTTGCTTCTACAGCTTGGGTGATTTTTACACCTCAAGGCCAGTTGCTATCCTTGAGAGGTATCTATTTAGGTAATGCTACAAATAACGTTGTCAAATACAACGCGGTCATAGAGTTGCTTCGTGACACTTTGTCACATGGTATCTCTTGCCTCTAGGTCTACTTATATCCTCAACTAGTTGTGTCTCAATTAAATGGTGTTTACCGCATTTACGACCCTACCCTACACCAACGGTTCCTTAGGGTACGTCTCTTACAATGAATTTTTGATTACATTACTTACATTCATGTTCCTAGGAGGCTAAATCACATCACTGATACTCTAGCTAATCATATATTAGATTGGCATTTTACACACATGTAAAGATAAAAAACACACACGCACATGTAAATACATTTGTAGCATAATCCATAAAGCATTAAAAGACAAAAAATATCCTGATACCTTTTTTCACTGTGGGCAAATGTCAAGTGAATCGAGGTTGTAATGCAGGATGGTGCTATTTCCACTCTAGAGGCTTGCTTCTACTGTAGCTTGGGTGATTTTACACCTCAAGGCCGGGCTATCCTTGAGAGGTATCTATTTAGGTAATATACAAATAACGCTTGTCAAATACAACGGTCATAGAGTTGCTTCGTGGACACTTTGGTCAGTTACGGTATCTCTTGCCCTAGGTCTACTTATATCCTCAATTAGCTGTGTCTCACCTCAATGGTGTTTATCAGATTTACTAATTTCACCCTACACCAACGGCCCCTAGGGTACGCCTTTCACAATGAAATTTTGATTACATTACTTACATTCATGTTCCTAGGAGGCTAAATCACATCACAGATACTCTAACTAATCATATATTATATTGGCATAATGCACACATGTACATAAAAACACACACTATACGTAAATACATTTGTAGCATAATCCATAAAGCATTAAAGACAAAATATCCATATATATATATATATATATATATATATATATATATATATATATATATATATATATATATATATATATATATATATATATATATATATATATATGTTGAAACATGTATCAGAGTACAGTGTGGATGTGAATGCCTAAAAAATATACACAGTAGGAGTCACAGGGCTGATGCCCTAAAAATGTACAAACGTGCCCATGGCACATAAACAATCCAACCTAGCTAAGGGTGGAGCCTGTTGGCCTGGCCGTAGTGCACAACGACGTTTTTCAAACGCTGAAAAAGTTGGACCCAAGTCTGTGGCACCCCAACTATGTGAGGCTGCATAGAGAGTGGTAGATCCTCAATCTCTGCCATAGGCACAACACGAGTAAGAGCGGTAAGGTTCCACTCTACCCACCTCAAAAGTATCTCATCCTCCCCAAGTTGAGGCCCCCTTGTTGCTCCTGCCAATCTGGCAGCTCCGGCTGCTCTCACCTTTGGACGAGGATGTCATCTGGTCCTCGCAAAATCAGTCGAACACACTGGTCCCATGTTTTCACATAACAAAAAATCATTGTCAGATACTCTGGTACACACAAAATAAAATGATATATATAAAAGGAAATAAAAATTAAAAACTTACCCAGCTCTCCTTGCACTGCTCTGGGAGGAACAACCATATCTGGGTCTCTAGAAAATTCAATGTCAGCGTATGGGTAGTCTTCTATTGCTAGAATCTGGAGATACCACCAGTGGAAGAACTTGTCATCGAAAGCCTCCACGGTCCTTCCACTACCCTGTCGTAGAAACAGTTTCGCCCATATACATATGGATGGGAACATGGTTGTGTGCCCTCGTACTATCTCTCAAGGGATAATACTAAGCACCCTCTCAAAGAAGAATGCACAAAGTATGGTCCCAAACCCAAAGTTTCTATGCCTCTGCATGCGGCACTCAGTCAACTGCCTTTTCATGCAGTCAAGTAATGTCATGCTCCAATCAAACACGTGTGCATTCAAGCATTGCATCGCACAATGCATGTGCACACAGGATGCTTGGTGAAGTGCAGTGGATCCAGTGATCCTCCCAATTAGCAGTACTATCACTTTGAGTGATAGGTTAGATATATTGTTGATCGGCACCTATGTGCCCACTTTGTCAGTCCCTGCCTCACAATGAAGCCTAATTAGCTCCGCTATGTTATGAGGCCCTGAATGAAATGTGTGGAATTTGACGGGTTCCCCTCTCCTCGAGAGGCCAGTCAAGAAGTATATGTCCTCTGTCATTGGAGTCAACGAATGACCTTCAAGCATGAAGGCCTCTGCATACGGGTGCCAATAATCTATCAAGGCATTCAATAGCCTCATTTGTGCCCTCATGAATGGACACTGGTAGAATTTCAATAGCCCACATTGAGTCAATGAAATAGTCACACCAGGGTCCTCATCGACAAAAATTTCATTGTCTTCATGCTCTTTTTTCCTCCAGTGAACATACATCCTACAAGTGCCAATTCAGGAGAGGAATTAGACCTTGCTTTTTAATTTCTTCACAAAATTGGGGGCATATGCAGTTTTTAGTGGTGACAGACGCGTATGCACGCATGCATGCAAATGCGTGTTGTCCCAAGACAACCCGTGTGTGCCTAGGTCCGACCCCTTGAAAAGGTCGATGCCGCCCAAAAAGATGAAATAAAATACATAAACTAAAAATTGAAATGCAAGAGGGGTGAATTTGTACTTACTTGGTCCAATCGGAAGTCAATTTCATCCACTGAAGCTCCCAGAATCAACACTTTTATCAAAGGGGTGTTTTTGGCTCCAGAGTCGATTTCGCAAATTAGCAATGGTGATAACGAGCTACCAGCTTCTATTTATAGACTTTTTGGCCCCTTTTGTCATTTTTGGGACCCCCTTGTCATTTTTTCTAAACTAAAAATCATTTAGTATGGTTCAAGAGTTTCTTTGGGAAGACTACGTTAGAGGTCACTTCAGGTATCAGGAAGCTTTTGGGAGATTCAGGTCACTTTTGAAGGTCCTTTGGTAAAAATATCATTTTTTCAACTTGAGCATTTAAGTTAGGATTCCACCTCCACTTTGTGTATCTCGTTGTCTTTATCACTTTTCCATAGGATCAAACCCACCAAGTTGCGACACCAAACCATTTTTGTTGCTTTAGAGGTGTTGTAATCTCGTGGTAGAGCCTTCCCCTTCATGGATGCCCTAGCTAGATCCTTCTTGAATTTTTGGCATCCATGCTGTTGGTAATGACTATAGGCTTTGGAGTCCCTTTTAGTCTTGTCCTGATTACGAGTTTGAGCCTCATCTGCATGATTTTTTATCACTCTTGACCTCACCCTCAGGACTCCCAAAATTTTAAACAGGTCTTCTTTTAAGCCCTTTTCAGACCCTCTAAACATGAAAATATTTCTAAGGGATCTTGTTGACCTTCACGCTCGCTAAACTGAAATTTGAAGGCACGTCTATCCGGTGATAGTTTACCCCTTTTTTGGTCCAAATGGTCAATTGTCCGAACAAAGGTATACTCTAGGAACTTCGGTTCCCTAGAAGAGTATCCTCGGGTATAATTTTACCCCTTTTTCGGGCCTGAGGGACTAAATTTATGAAAAAGGCACCCCCACAGAGTCCATAGTTAAGCTCTTTTTAGACTCCCTAAAATTGAAAAGATCGTCGAGTGACCTTGTTTCTTCACACTCATTAAATGGCCAAGAAGAACATCCTTTATGAAGTCCATAGTTAAGCTCTTTTTAGACTCCTTAAAAATTAAAATATTGTCAAGTGATCTTGTCTTTGTCACACTCATTAAAATGATTTTGAATAGTCATATTTTTGGTGCTCATTTACCCCTTTTTTGAACCGACTAGACTATTTTCAAAAAAAGGTACCCCAGTGGAGTCTCCTTTTACACTTTTTCAGACTCTCTAAATATGAAAAATCGTCGAGCTTCCCTTCTCTCGGCTCATTAAACTTACATCGAAGGAAGTTACCATTGTGTGTCTTATTAAACCGCATTCGCATACCCGCATCTTTGGCCTAATGCCAGCTCCATGTTTCTCTCAACTGAACCATTTGAAGCATGCCTTATTCACAAGCCCTGTAGCACTTTGCCTCTGTGTCTTGACACCTTTGGCCCATGGAGGTTTTTTCCAAGTGTCCCTTTTCTGCCTATGTCCCTTTTCTCTGAGCATCAGTGTCTTCCTTGCACTTGGAACTAGTATGATTGCGACACTCGTTCCTCCTTTTGCAATGTAAAATTATTTTATTCTTTTTTCAAATCTTTTCAAAAATATTGAAAAAAGACAAAAAATCAAATATAGGAAGGGAAAAGTATTTAATATTTGTTGGCAACACAATGAGTCACCCTTGGACAAATCACATCTTTCCCTTTGTTCATCAAAGATCTGGGATATAGTATGACCTTAGGAAGTTGTTCTCATGGAGCTGTGTCCTCCTCCGTTTGTTTATTCTTCCAAACATATGGAGAGTTGGTGTTGCCTTCTGCATCGTCACCTTATCTCAATATCATGCTACCTGAGTGTAACATACCCACTACCTAAATCGGATTTTTCCGGTCTTCTGCTGCGCTCGAACCCCTAATTAACCATGGAGGCCCAGCATGAGCTGGTTCTTTCTCTCTCCTTCTCCATTCCCCTGTGATCGTGGGACATGTTCACGGTTTAATTTGAACGCAACACCTATTTTTATTTCGTGCCTCGACGCTACAGTAATGCCTAAACGTTCGACTCTGCAACTGTCGAACCCCGACCGAGCCAGCGAGCGACCAATGGGGACAAATCCCTACAGGGTCAGAAAATGGCCAATAGGAACAAACCTCAATGGGGGTAGAGATCCTCCAGTGGGAAACGACCCTGTTGCATGGTTAGGTGGAATATAGGTGGCAGAGGGGGAAACGCGTCACGGTGGTCGACATGACAGGAAGGGCCCCACTTCACACGCCACACTATTCCAGACCCCCGCCCCTCCTTAAAGGCAGAATGGCAAGGGGAGTCCAGAATCCACTTGAATGTCGTTGATCACCATGAGTTAATCTCGACCGTTCGAGATTTGCGCGTCCAATTCCAGACCCCCCCCCCTACCGCTAAAGGTAGAACAGTAAGGGGGCTCCGAAATGGAACCTCAACCGTAGATCTGGACGGATGGACTCTGGCCGTCCAGATTGGCTTGCTGCCTATCCTAAAGCATATTCATTTCCTAGCTTAAGTTGACATCTCATTGCTACATCTAACGGTCATTATAGATCTTGAGATCCTCCGAAGGAATCTCGTCCGTTCATCGGGGTTTATCATCACGAGAATCCAAACTCTCGATCATGGCACCCCCGAATCCTTGATCCCCGGTTTCTCGATGTGGTTAATCTCTCACCACATGGCCTCCGTCAATCAGACAGCTTAGGTCTACTACAGGGTTTCCTCCATGGGAAATCCTCAGGTCTTGTCAATAGGAATCCCAATTCCGCGATTCCCGATGATCCAATTCACCAATATGGTCCCTTACATGTTATCCCTCTTAGCTATGCTCTGGTCCATGTGACCACTAATTCATAAGACCGCCGCCTTATCCTTCTCATCGGGTTTTCGAACATTTCAATGTTGAAATACACTCGTTCTCAGGATTCGCGATCCCTCGAATCCCGACGTGCTCTTTATGTACTAGCTCTCCTGGCTAGGATTTTGGTCCACACGACCTCCCCTATATGACCATAGTCATACTCCTTATCGAGGCTTCGAGGTTTCAAATGCTGAAAAGCATTTGCCCACAGGATTGTCAATTCCTCGAGTCCCAACTCTCCGCTATGCTGAAAGCTGGCCCACCATGGCACTTTTCTCCTTGTCAGTGTTCCGAACTTCATGATTCCGAAATGTCCAAACCTCTTGCTGTCAGGATTCTCGATATCCCGATGACCAAAATGTCGATAGGCAACTTCCTGTTGGGACTTTCCCTAACAACTCTGATTACTTCCACGTGTCCTCCTCTCATGGACGGTCCAGGTTAACTCTCAGGATTTCGAGACTTAAAATGTCCCGACTTTCACGACCTCGAGAACTCTGATTTCCCGAGCGTCGATATCCCGATGATGGTCGGGAGTTCTGCCTGGCATGAGAAGTGTTAAACCCCGTGCACCCCCTGTCTGATCTGACGACTGACGAGTAATTGGACCAAGATCTAACGGTCTAGATCCATTCTTCCTGTGCACACTCCAGAGACTAAACTCCGAGCATCTTAACCCGATCCAATGGCTGACGAGATTTCTGAATGAGATCCAACGGCTGTCGATCTCCCCCTTCTATATGCTTACTCTGGTGCACCCCAGACGTAGAAACCAACGGTCCAGGTCTCCTTCCCCAACCGATCTAACGGCTCAGATATGTCCCACCTCATGCCTTCTTCCACTACTTCATGGATGTGGAAAGATCAACGGTCCGAATGTTCTCATGGACCTTGGGGGTCTACGATCCCAATTTCCTCGCTATTCACGAAGATAAAGGGAAAAGGGGCAAGGTATGTAACTCCATTATTTCATTCGTCAGTCTAACGGTGGTGAATGACTCAGGAATATTTCGATGGGATCTCGTCCGTCGATTGATTCTCATCCCTACACTGCTGCTTCAGGATTTGAAGAGGGTCATTCCTCCTCATACAGGGTTGTTAAGACTTGCGCATTCCAGTCCTTTTTCTGGGTTCTTGGTAAACCTTTCCAAGGAGGGAAAGTCTCTGTGAAGAGATCTATTCTGGGGTATTCCGAGAGACATACAAGGGGAAGAAAACTCCCGAGGAAGGACTGGAAGTCTGACTTGGTTCAACTCATGCATAATTAAATTCATTTATCAACATAAGCCATACGTGGTCTTTCTGTTATAAGCATATATCTATTGTTTCTTATCAAACTCTGCATAGACATTCTAATAATGTAATCGTTCACAATTTCACAGTTCTATGAGAATATATGTCAGTATATGAATTTCAAGATGCAATATGTAAAACACTTATCAGAAATAACACCATAAGTGAGTGAAACTGCTGAGAGGGGTGCTCGTTTCCACCCAACCGTAGGCATAGTTACTCCCCGCGGATTTACCACTAGCCACCCCCGAGCTGAGACCACGATGTTGTGAGACTGCGTCTCTCTGTTTGCCAGTGACCAGGAGTGAAGGTTGCAATCCTTCCTCTCTGCTATCACTCACTCAGCATAATGCCAGAGTTCCCCTCGCGTCTGCCCCTTCCCATCGCTTCTTCCCCATGCCTTATCCTCTTGCGAGGTTACATGTGGCGCGATTACCCTCATGCTGATCAGGCCTAACGACTCTACGGATAGGCGGTTCACCTCCCCATCCCTCACTAAGCCATCAACCTGCCAACCCGCAAGGCATTAAATTCAGGGCCAGCGAGCCACTTTTGGTTCTCCGGGCCAGTGGAGTCCAAATATGGTATCAATTCTCGGTGGGAGTTAACGCCACCTTTCCAGGTTCCCTCCACCACCATCGTGGTCTCTTTTTATGCACATCCCCTCTCAGCAGTCCTGCAATAAATTCAAAATGTTATTCACATTCATTGACCTCTTCCTCAAGGTCCATTTACATCATGT
>SNQJ01S0023837.1:47771-65563 GCA_010110895.2 Picea sitchensis | reverse complement strand
TTGAGGGAAGACATTCTTTCAGACCTCACAGATGTGAGTGAAAGATTGGCCTAGATGATTATTATTGATGTTATATATTGAGGGCAGACATTCTTTCAGATCTCACAGACGTGAGTGAAAGATTGGCCCAGATGATCCTTGTTGATACTCTATACTGAGGGCAGACATTCTTTCAGATCTCACAGACGTGAGTGAAAGATTGGCCGAGATGATCATTGTTGATATTCTATACTGAGGGCATACACTCTTTTGAAAGATTGGCTCAGTTGATTCAATTTTTATGATAACATTGTTTCTATGTAGATGAAGACTACTATGGTGGTAGACATTCCTTCAGATCTCACAGATGTGAGTGAAAGATTGGCCCAGATGATACAGTTTTTATCATAACATTGTTTCTATGTAGGATGCTCTGAGATGTTTGTTATGAAGACTATATGACAGTAGATGAGGACTACTGTGGTGAATATGTTTCACCGTTCGCAACCATTATGTTGCCGATCAAGTACTTGTGTGTTACTTGATGTGGTAGTTAAGAAATGGATTGTAGTTGTGTACTACTATGAATAGACATAGGTGTGTTCTATCCTTATTATAATTGCCTTGAAGACTATCAACAGATTATTGGAGATGATCATTCAGATGAATGATGAACAGAGATTTTCCAGACGAAAAATAGTTCATAGCTTTTACTCCTCTTGTATCACTCCATGGTGAGAGTGACTTATCCAGCATCATATCTAACTACTCAGATGAAGTATTTTTTCAAGAATATGATGCAGCTGATGGTGATGGTGATGCTCATGATCTAGTCATGAAATAGTCTAGATGACTATATTGATGCTACCGGGTAAATGGTATGTTTTGTGCTCAAGTCCATTACCTGTAAATACCTCTCTAGCTAGGAGGGAGTGTTAATATTATGGTAGCTGCGAGAGGTATTTACCCCCATGTTTGAACCTGACAAGAATAGAAGACTCCAGGAAGCAAGAGAAACCCTAATGAATTGGCTAATAAACCTAGAAGCCTTGTCGGCTCAAGAAGATAATTTATATTAGGCTATTAGCCTCCAAGAGAAGAAGTCGGCCAGAAAATATAATAATATACTGAACAGAAACTTATCCAAAAGGAGAAGTTGGCCCCATCAAAACTGGCAGAACCACTATAAATACAGGGTGCCAGTTCTCATTTGTTACATCTCAATAGTTGCAGTGAGAGCTAAATCTGCGTAGGCAATAGCAATTTGGTGCGCAAGTTTCTGGGAGAGATGGAAAGTGGTGTGTTGGCTTGGATATCTCTTGGCTAGGGTTTGGGACTATCTGATCAGTATTTTGTGTTGTGCTATCCTTGGGGAGAGATGCGTTGTCCTTTGTTTGGCTATCTAGCCTAGGGTTTTCTTTCGGAGGAATTCTAAGGTCAAGGTTAAGGTGCTTGGAGGGAGGCTTCGGCCTGTGGTTGGGTGATGAGGGTATCGTCAATGGTAAAATGAGCACACCATCTTCTATATTCTAAAAATTACTAGTACATAGTCATTCCATTTGGACTATAGAATGCACCAACAATCTTTTCCAGAGTAGTCATTGCTATGTTTAAGGAATTCATCCACCAGTTTCTCGAAGTATACTTGGACGATTGGATAGTCTACAGTATGCTGAAAAATCATGTAGAAGTATTACGCCTGATGTTAGAGAGATGTAGACAGTGCCAAATATCACTGAACATAAAGAAATGCATATTCAGAACACCGTTTGGGATACTATTGGGCCATATAGTATGGAAACAAGGTTTACTAGTATATCCTGCAAAGATCACAGTAATTGTTAACTTACCGCCCCTAAACAAAGTCCGTCAGCTAAGAATGACATTGGGACACACAGGATAGAATATAAATTTCATCAAAGGATACACATAGATTACCACGCCGATGGAAAAACTGTTATGAAAAGATACAAATTTTTAGTGGAATGATGAGTGTCAACATGGTCTAGATACCCTGAAGTAAAATATGGTCACCGTGCCAATACTAGTATTTCCATATTGGGAGAAGACATTCCACGTACATGTAGATGCATCAACCATAATACTTGGAGCTATCTTGGTGCATCCATGAGAGAGAGACTTATATCACCCCATATCCTTTGCAAGAAAAAAAGTATTAGAATTAGAATAGAACTAGAACACAACAGAGAGAGAAGGCCTAGCTATGGTCTACGCCCTACAAAAATTCGGACATTACTTATTGGGAAAACACTTTAATATGTTCACAGATCACTCAACCCTGAAATACCTAGTCAACAAGCCAGTATTGGGGGGGATAATCTATCGATGGTTACTGCTATGTCAATAATTTGAATTTGAAGTAATCATCAAGCCAGGAAAATTGAATGCAGGACCTGACTACCTATCAAGAGTCACAAATGGAAAAAAACCTACAAATTTACAAGACAACTTCTCGGATGTACATTTATTATCAGTCCATATCACTGATGAATACTTCACAGATATCATTCATTACTTGAGCACATGTATTGCACCACAGGAATATATCACTGCGCAGAAGAAAAACCTAGTAGTTCGAGCTTGAGACTATCAACTGATTGTGGGACATTTATACAAAATGGGCGCAGACAACATCTTGCATAGATATGTGTTATAACATGAAATAACAAGAGTGTTAGTAGAAGGCCATGAGGGAATAGCAGGAGGAAATTACACAGGAAAAGATACCGCACAAAAGGAATTGCGTGCAATACTATGGTGGCCGATGATTCATAGAGACTCGAAGGAGTACTGTGAAATATGCAATGTCTGTCAAAGGGTAGGTAAACCCAACAAAAGGGATGATATGACATTAAAAACACAAATAACATTGCAGGCATTTGATAAGTGGGCAATAGACCTTATGGGACCAATAAACCCACCAATAAAAATAACATGAGCTAGGTACATTATCACCGCGACAGAGTACCTAACAAGATGGGTGGAAGTCATACCAGTGAAATATTGGAGTGCAGAAACAACAACACACTTCTTATTTGAACAAGTGATCACTAGATTTCGGTTCCCAAGAGTTTTTATGAGCGACCAAATCATGGACTTCATAAACAACACCATCAATGCTATGACTAAAGAGTTTGAAGTCCATCATCAGAAGAGAACACCATATCACCGACAAGAAAATGGAACAGTGGAAGAATTTAACAAAATCCTTGAGAATGCATTGACAAAGATCTGTAACGTCAACAGGGACAATTGGGACCTCAAAGCACCAGCAATATTATGGGCCTATAGGACTACGTGCAAAATTTTTATAGGGAATACGTCATTTAAACTGGTCTATGTACAAGAAACAGTGGTGCCATTAGAATTTTTAGTATCGATCTTGTGCGTAGCAACAATCACACACATGACAAAATGAGGCACAATATAGGAGAAACTAAATTAGTTAATGACCATGGAGGAAGATCAAATACTAGTATTATTTCACCAACAAGTTCAAAAAGCAGGGGACAAAGCTTGGCATGATAGACACATCAAGAAGAAAACATTCAAGGAAGGATATCTGGTACTGATGTATGATAACAAATCATTTCAACACCTAGGAAACCTCAAAATGCACTGGTTAGGACCATACAAAGTAAAAACTATTACATATGGATGATTAGTACAGTTGAAAGACTTATTAGGTGCATAACTTAGAGGGATGATCAACGGGAGGCCACTGAAGTTGTACAAGGATAGTTGACCACCCACCGCACAGTAAAAAAAAAAAAAAAACCAGTATATCAACAAGAAAAAATAGAGGCACAGTGTGTCGGAGATAGAAAGGGAACACATAATTAGGAATACAAACTTGGTGAGGAGAAGGACAACGACCACGTAAAAATGGAAACAAGCAGGAAATGGAAAGACTACAAAAGTAGTACGAAATGATGGAGTAAGGTAGAATTGAATGCCAGAAAGGACTGATGGGACACCACATTAATCCCACCAACTGGAGATGACAAGGCAGAGTAATGGAAAGTACAAAAGAACTAGAGGTGCATTGAACCCACAATAAAGGAAGTGTTCTCGATAAGCTTCATGTGATTCCCATACAACACATGGATGCGGGAGCAAAGAGTCTATTTGCAAAAAATGAGCAGACATAGAGAGATAGAGGCTAAGGAGCACATAACGTAGTTCAAAGAGGTCACAGAGAACATTCAAACTCAAAAAACATTCAACATTCACCGCTATGGCACCACCAAAGAAAACAGAGGCAAGCAAGAGTGCCAAACAACCCATAGTTAGAACCAGGTCATGGGTACAATTGGAATTAGGCAAACAAAATTCGTTAGAGGTCTTTAATGTCAAAGAAATCCCATCCCTAGACAAAACATTGGTAAACCCCACAACTATAGTGGAAGATATCCAACAACCAACACCAAAGGGTACAAATATAGATAGACCGACAGAGGTACTGGAGAAAAAAAACCAGGATGCAGAAACCATGAAGGAGGCACAACCAGAGAACACTGAAGTAGCTCCAAAATTCAATGGAAGGACAACTGACGTAGTTGCACCCTCAGGCACGCTCGCGCACACAGGATATTCTTCTCCTAGGCCCGAAGAACTCCTAGGTTCTTCTATTTCCCTATCGGAAAATCCGCACCCACAGATTTCCTCGCGTGACTTCCCTCCCTTTACTTATCGGGAAATCAAAACTCGTAACTTTGCGAGTTCGGCAGTCAACCTTTTAGTTTACGAATCCACGAAACTCGATACTTGGTTAACGTTCTCTCTTCTCTTTACCCTGTCGGGACTTCTGCTCTGTTGTGATTTCGCAACTCGCGATACAAAACTACTTGCCTTACCAACCTCCGATACCCGACACGCCGAAACTCCGACACATGTGCAATATGTCTCCTCGACTCCCGTCTCTTCTATCGGGGTTTCAGAATTCATGGGATCACGAATCCTTATGTCAACAGATTCAGTACTTTCCTTTTCCCGATCCCCGATATGGTACACCACCTGTCTTCCTCCAACCCGGCTATGGCCCCACATGAACTCTTCCCTCGGGATATCACGGATCGCGATTCCAATTTGAGAGAGTTTCTTACCTTCGAAATCTTCGATGCTCTGAACCCTGACTCTTTTGAATCTCCTGCCACGTGTCCCCACCGATGGACGGTTCTGGGATCATCAGAATATCACGGATCATGATATCACAATTCTCATTGCAATAGCTTGGAGCTTCGACTCGCGAATCCCCGATACACGATACCTCCTATAGATCCGACGGTCCTTGTGACTCAGATTGACAGATCTGCCCCTCCTGAGCTTCAAACCCCTGCTACACTTAAGTTGTAACCTCCCTGCACCTCCGCGAGATCCAACGTCTCACGGTGATTCGTGGAATATCCTTGGGGAATTTTGACCGTCCGTTCCTCCCTTGGATGATTTCTGTGAAATGGATCAAGTACTTCCTTCACGAAGACTTGTTCCCCTGTGCGCAAACTTGCAGCGTTTTCTCGAACACTTCAAACACAGCTTCCCTGTGCAATCCTTCGACGAATTTGGATACTCTATCCTTCCTGAGCTTTTTTATGACTCTGAGCCTTAGAAAAGAATCCTTGCGCACACTCCTTGTGGCAACCCTTCAACACGTCTAAGTGATGAAGTCCCCCGACTCTGCGCACATCTACAGCAGCAGTCTCTCATCTCTCACTCAGGTTCGCAACCCTAAACTTCACCCGACCTACACACTCCTTGCACGGTATTGTGCCCAACTGCTCTCTCTAAGTGAACACAAAATCTCTCTCTAAGTGAACCCTTCTGTCAACGCACTCCTTGTGGACGATTTGACTGCACTCCTTGCAAGAATCCTCTGGCTCAGGTAGAGAAACAATTGAAACTCATTCCTTCACCCTTTCAGATTTCAATTCCACCATGAAATCACATACACAACATATAAAAGAAAATGTATGACAGGAAACAAACATCAATTGAGCATAACATCAATACACAGAGAAACAACACAAACCACGAATTTGAATCAAAGATTTCTTCTATTAATTCAAATTCTTGTACATGGGTGTTCTTCATACAATTCTCTGCCTACTATTCGACTTCCTCAATAATATTACAATACGCAAAGGAGGGTGTCTATATCCGTTTTCCCTCTTGTTTTCTAAAGCTATCAAATCTGAAATTAAATTGCTATCTAACTGCATTAACTATATTAAATGTCGTCTATCTACTAAAGGATGAGAGCTATCCACTCAAGGTCCATTACAATATACAAGTGTGCTCCTTCATAAATGACTTCATTAAATATTTGCGCAACAATCCCAAAGTGTTTTCAAAAATTTGGTGCTGGCTTATCCAGTTGTTTTCCGCTTCCGTGCTGGCTCGCTTGATGTGTTGGAAATGCTCCTGCATCATACTCCTCGGCTCGAAAAAATTCATGGGCTCCTATCCATGAGCTCCTGCACCGTCTGTCCATGCTTCTATATCACTTCTTCGCTCTCCCAGCTGGCATGTTCCACTGGATGATTCTTCCAGTTGACCAGATACTCATAGTATTCTTTCCTCCTAGTCTTCTTACCCACTCTCTTGTCCACTATGCATTCCATCTGTGGCTTTTCTGCAACTGGAAATTGTTTCACCCACTGGATTGCTGGCTGTTCGGTTCTAGTTTCTATTTCTCCTGCCCTGTATGGGTATAAATCTACGATATTGAATATTGGAGATATTCCGATGCCATCCGGCAACTCAATCTCATAAGCATTTTCCCCGAATTTTCTCAAGACCTTGCATGGCCCGATTTTCTTCATCTTCATCTTATTGTATGTTCCCCTCGGGAACCTTTATTTTCTCAAATGTGCCAGAACCAGATCACCAACTTCAAACTGAGGTTGTCTTCTGTGTTGATCTTCTTTGCGCTTGTATTCCTGGTTTGATTTCAGCAGCCGCTCCTTCATCCTGCTGTGAAGTTCCTTCATCGCTTCAGTGAATTCTTCTGCACTAGCGCTGCTAGTAGCAGTCTGTTCTGAATCCCTCAGTTCAAAAACTCCTCTCAACTGCATTCCATATACGATCTGAAATGGACTTCATCCTGTCCTCCTATTCATTTAATCATTGTATGCGAACTCTGCTTGTGGCAATACATTGTCCCAACTGCTGTGGTGTTCCATCACCAAGCTTCTCAGCAAGTCTCCCAGACTTTTGTTCACCACTTCTGTCTGCCCATCCATATGAGGATGATATGCAGAACTAAACATCAAGTTAGTTCCCAGCTTCCTCCATAGGTTCCTCCAAAAATGCCCTATGAATTTTGTGTCTCTGTCTGAAACTATACTTTTCGACAGTCCATGAAGTCGAATGACCTCCTTGAAAAATAGATTTGCGATGTGAGTCGCATCGCTGGTTTTCTGGCATGGGATAAAATGTGCCATCTTAGAAAATCTATCCACTACCAAAAATATTGAATCAACACCTCTTTGCATCCTCGGAAACACTAATACAAAATCCATGCTTATCGCTTCCCACGGCCTCTCTGGTATGGGCAATGGCTAATAAAAACCCGCATTTTTCTTTCTCCCCTTCGAATTCTGGCAAATTCAACATTTGTCAATGAATATTTTGACATTTGATTGCATTCCCGGACAAAAATATGACTCATTCAACTTCGCGAATGTTTTGTCATGGCCAAAATGTCCTGCTAATCCACCACTGTGTTCCTCCTTCAACAGATTCTTCGTCATGGAGCATTTTGGAATACACAGTTGATTGCCTCTGAACAATAATCCATCCTGGACCATATAATCTATCCAAGGGCTTCTATCTCTGAGAACTGGATTCTCAGTTGCTTCATACGCCTCTGCAAAATATGCATCACCTGCGTAAATGTCCCTGAGATCATCAAAACCCAATGTTTTGACTCGGAACTCCTGCAGCAACAAACACTTCCTTCTCAAAGCATCAACTACTTTGTTAACAGTACCCGAAATATGCTTAATCACAAATGTGAAATTCTACATATACTCTACCCATTTTGCATGTTTCTGATTCAACTTCTCTTGTTGAGTCACAAACTGTAATGCATGGTTATCACTATATAAAACAAATTCCTTTGGGATCAAGTAATGCCTCCACTTCTTCAGCGCTTGTATGATAGCATAAAATTCTTTATCATACATGGAGTATTTCACCTTTTCCTCATCGAGCTTCTCACTGAAATATACAATCGGTCTGTTTTCCTGACTCAAGACCACTCCCATGGAAAACCCACTTGCGTCACATTTGACCTGAAATGTCTTTTGGAAATCAGGAAACACCAAAACTGGTTGTTTCGTGATCTTCCACTTCAACAGATTGAAGCTCTTCTCAGCCTCTGTTGTCAAGTGAAAATACTTATGCCGCTTCTTCACTGTATCCATCATCGTTGCGCTAATCCCACTGAAATTCCTGATGAACTTCCGGTAGAAACTAGCCAAACCATGAAAACTTCTCACTTCGAATATGTTTCTCGGTGATGGTCAATTTTTTATCACTTCTACTTTATCCGGATCCATCCTCAACTCATTCCCTGAAATAAAAATCCCCAAGTAAATGAGATCTGTCTTCATGAATGAGGACTTCTTCATATTAATCAACAACTTCTCTTGATGTAGCTTCTTCATCACTGTAGCCAAATGCTTCAAGTGATCTGTCATTGATTTACTGTAAATCAATATGTCATCCAAATACACAATGACAAACTTCCCGATGAACTCCCTCTGGACTTAATTCGTTAACCTCATAAAGGTACTTGGTGCATTCGTCAATCCAAACAGCATGAATAGCCATTCATATAAACCTCCATTTGTCTTGAAGGCTGTCTTCCACTCATCGCCTTCTCTCATGCGAATCTGGTGGTATCCGCTCTTCAAATCAATCTTTGAAAAATAATTTTCCCCACTCAGGAAATCCATCAAATCATCCATTCTTGGCAATGGAAACCTATACCTGATGGTTATCTTGTTGATCACTCTTGATTCGATACACATTCTCCATCCTCCATCCTTCTTCGGACTGAGTACTTTCGGAACAACACATGGACTCAAGCTCTCCCTGACCAATCCTTTGTCCAACAACTCCTGGACCTGCTTCTTGACCTCTTCATTTTCCTGTGGCATCAACTTGTACGTGGCTTTATTCGGAAAACTAGCTCCTCGTATGAGATCGATGTGATGACTCACACTCCTCATCGGTGGCAACGATTGAGGTAATTCGTCCACTATGATGTCAGTGAACTCTTCCAACAGTTCCTAAATCTCATCTGGTAAATCATCCACTCTTTTGCTAGTCAAAACAATCCTCGGCTTTCTGACCACAAAGAATTGTGGATCTTCTTTCTTCTTAAATTCCGTAAGAAGCTATTTCCCACTCATGAGAAGTACTGTGTTTCTTATTTCTGGCTTCACCTCCTTATCCTTTATCGGAAGTAGCATATGGGTTCTCCCATTCTTCTCCAGTGTATATGTGTTCATTCTCCCATCATGAATCACATTTCAGTCATATTTCCATGGTCTACCCAACAATAAATGACAAACATCCATGGGAATAACATCACATAAGATCTTATCATTATATCCCCCTATATTGAATTCAACCAAGCATTGTTTAGTAAAAGTTACCTGGTGTCCTTTTTGTAGCCATGAAACTCTATATGGGCTTGGATGATCAGTCGTCTCTAGCTCCAGCTTCTCTACCATCTCCATAGATACGAGATTATCCATGCTACCACTGTCAACTATGACCTTGCATACCCTGTCCTTGGTCTTGCAAGCTATTCTGAAAAGTCTGGTCCTTTGGACTGAACTCTCAGCCTCCTTCTCGGGTGTCAAAAGGACTTTTCGCATCATGAGCGATCTTCCGCCTTCAACGTCTTCAGCCTCAACATTCTGCCTATGTGCTTTAGTGATGTGAGCTTCTCCAATGTCCTTCTTTTTCTCGGGACACTCGTAAGATTTGTGCCAATTTTTCCCACATGTGAAGCATGTGATTACTCCACCTCTTCCTCTGCCTCGACCTCTAGTATGAGGAAAAGTATTACCATCAACATAACCTCCGCTCTTCTCTGTATGCTTCCCTCTCTGTTCAACGTATGGTCCTCGCTGTGAGGTTCCACCTCTCTCAATTTTACCCTGAGGTTTCTTCCATTCCTCTTTGGGTTTCTGGTATTTGTCCTGGGAAACCGATTTGCCTCTGGGCTGACTCCTACCTTCGCCCCTCTAACTCTGCTTTCGGCTCAGCTTTTCCTCAGCTTTCAGATCCATCTGATAAGCATCCTCCATCGTCCTGATGGTAACCATGCTTAATTCATCCTGAATGTCATATATCGGACCATTCAGATATCTGGCAACTTTCTCATCATCGCTCTCCCGATGACCTGGTCTGATGTTCAGTTGATAGAATTCCTCAGTGTATTCTTTCACTGTCATCAGCTTCTACCTCAGGTTCTGCATTCTCCTGAACAGAGTAATTTGGTAATCTCTTGGGATGAACTTCACTTTCATCTTTGCGATCATTCGATCCCAACTCTTAATATTTTGCTTGCCTTTGCAGCGTCTTTCAGCTTGTAGCTCATCCCACCAGAATGTTGCATGTCCCTTCAAGCGCGTGACAACATGCTTGAATTTTTTGTCTTCTTCGACATCTTCATAATCGAAGTAGGTGTCAAGAGCTCCGATCCAATCTAGAAGCTCATCTGCATCCAAATTTCCCTCATAAACTGGAATGTCCATTTTCGCCTTTGCACCCATCCTTGCAATAGATTTCATTAGACGCTTGTTTGATGCATCTTCGGCTGCAACTTCCTCCTCTCGTTCAGCCTCTATTTCACTATCGAAATCACTGAGATCCCTTTCACTAGCTGTGCATCTTTCTATTATCTCCATGTCTTCGAGTCTTGCTCGAAGATCACACATTTTCCTCTCCATTTCTGGATTTTCTACTTGCCTGCCTCTTCTCCTCACCTCCCTATCTTCTAGATCAGGTGATTGTCTTTCTCTCCTCAGCGGCATGGTGAATTTCCTTCTTCTCTTCTATAGAAAGCAAAGAGATATTCCCGCTTTGATACCAAACTTGATGCAGTCGCACCCTCAGGCACGCCCGCGCACACAGGATCTTCTTCTCCTAGGCTCGAAGAACTCCTAGGTTCTTCTATTTCCCTATCGGAAAATCCGCACCCACAGATTTCCTCACGCGACTTCCCTCCCTTTACTTATCAGGAAATTGGAACTCACGACTTCGCAAGTTCGGCAGTTGACCTTTTGGTTTACGAATCCACGAAACCCGATACTTGGTCAACGTTGTCTCTTCTCTTTACCCTATTGAGACTTATGCTCTGTCACGATTTCACAACTTGCGATACAAAACTACTTTCCTTACCAACCTCCGATACCCGACACACCAAAACTCCGATGCACGTGCGAACTGTCTCCTCGACTCCCGTCACTTCTATCAGGGTTTCGAAATTCACTGGTTCGCAAATCCTGATGTCAACGGATTCAGGACTTGCCTTTTCCCGATCCTCGATATGGTATGCCACCTGTATTCCACCAACCCGGCTGTGGCCCCACACGAACTCTTCCCTCGGGATATTGCGGATCACGATTCCAATTTGTGAGAGTTTCTTACCTTTGAAATCTCCGATGCTCCTAACCTCGACTCTTTTGAATCTCCTGCCACGCATCCCCACTGATGGATGTTTCTGGGCTCATTGGGATATCGCGTATCATGATATCGCAATTCTCGTTGCAATAGCTTGGAGCTTTGACTCGCGAATCCCCGATACACGATACCTCATAAAGATCCGACGGTCCTTGTGACTCGGATTGATGGCTCTGCCCCTCCTGAGCTTCGAACCCCTACTACACCTAAGATGTAACCTCCCTGCACCTCCGCGAGATCCAACGGCTCACGGTTATTCACGGAATCTCCTTGGGGAATTTTGACCATCCATTCCTCCCTTGGATGATTTCTGTGAAATGGATCAAGTACTTCCTTCACGAAGACTTGTTCACCTATGCGCAAACTTGCAGTGTTTGCTCGAACACTTCAAACACAACTTCCATGTGCAATCCTTCGACGAATTTGGATACTCTATCCTTCCTGAGATTTGTTATGACTATGAGACTTAGAAAAGACTCCTTGCGGCACTCCTTGCGCGCACTCCTTGCGGGCACTCCTTGCGGCAACCCTTCAACACATCTAAGTGATGAATTCCCCCGACTCTGTGCACACCTGCAGCAGCAGTCTCTCAGCTCTCGCTCAGGTTCACAACCCTGAACTTCACTTGGCCTGCACACTCCTTGCACGGTACTATGCCCAACTGTACTTCTAGGATGAATGAGAACAAAATATCTCTCTAAGTGAACCCTTATGTCAGTGCACTCCTTGCAGACGATTCGACTGCACTCCTTGCAGAAATCCTCTGGCTCAGTTAGAGAAACAATTGAAACTCATTCCTTCACCCTTTCAGATTTTAATTCCACCATGAAATCACATACACAACATATAAAAGCAAATGTATGACAAGAAACAAACATCAATTGAGCATAACATCAATACACAAAGAAACAACACAAACCATGAATTTGAATCAAAGCTTTCTTCTATTAATTCAAATTCCTGTACATGGGTGTTCTTCATACAATTCTCTGCCTACTCTTCTGCTTCCTCAATAATATTACAATATGCAAAGGAGGGTGTCTATATCCGTTTTCCCTCTTGCGCTCTAAATCTATCAGATCTAAAATTAAATTCCTATCTAACTGCATTAACTATATTAAATTACGTCTATCTACTAAAGGAAGAGAGCTATCCGCTCAAGGTCCATTACAATATACAAGTGCGCTCCTTCATAAATGACTTCATTAAAGATTTGCGCAACAATCCCAAAGTGTTTTCAAAAATTTGGTGCTGGCTTATCCAGCTGTTTTCTGCTTTCGTGCTGGCTCACTTGATGTGCTGGCGATGCTCTTGCATCAACAAAAAACCAGGAAGAAGCAGTTGATCTAGACGAGTCTCAAACCACCATGTCAGAACACCCACGAGAAGGAATACTAGAAGACATCACAGGTTGGCCATAATGGTATTCTAAAAGGCAATCGGGAGTTGTTGGAACCTTGAGCCAACCACCACCACCGCCAAATAAATACAAGCATTAGGTACCTAGGTCACCTTGCAGGAAACTTGTCACAACCCTCATCCTACCACGTATACCAGATGGGGTACGGGTGGAATCGAGATTGCTAGGGTAGATTGACAAGCTGAAATACCCAGACCATGATGTAGAAAACACATACAAGTTTCCAGAATTTGCAAAGAGAGTATACTTAGATGTTGTGGGTGTAAATATGATTGGGGAAATGATTGATCAACCACTCCAATGGAAAACATGATTGGAGAAAATAGGGATTTTAGGTCTACTAGACCTACCACATTTTGCCAGAGGATAGTAAACAAGTGGTTGCATCAAACAAATGTTAGCAGTCACACATGGCAGAGATATTTGGTTGGATAAGCTCATATTCATAGACATAGAAATTATTGTGCACATCACAGGGTTTCCATCCAGGGGCATGGATCCCGTACAATTCCTCAACGATAAGAAAAATGAGAAATCACTTGCAGAGGAAATGAAGATAAAATATGGTACTGACAGGGGAACTCAAGGAATCATAATAAAGAGGACCAATGATGCCACAACACAGATGGCCACAAATATATTGGCTTGCAAACTGCTGCAAATATTCTATAGAAATAAAGTTCCAGCTGTGGTCGTCGCAGTTGCAACTCAGTGAGTCGAGGGCACATCAATTAGCTAGGCATTGTATCTCATGAATTTGTTTCTAGATGACTACAAAGATGCGTAGGATCTTAGAACAAAATTTCACTACTCATGGCTACTCCTATTGATGACTATCATAGGATGGAAGGAATCGAATTACACATTCTTAGGCACTAGACCCAAGTAGAATTACAAAGCGAGGTATTTATCACTTGGCATTGTGCCATATGCCAAGCACAAGAAAATTAATGCAACTTTATTCGAAGGATACCTGCAGGAGGCCATCTCCAACATGTGGAGAATAACACCATAGGTTGTCGCACAATATTGAGATATCACCAATTTCAAGGCCACACGACATGTGATGTGGATACAGGCACAGAAGGACCCTGATGAGCATTGTCTACAAATGCACTATTGTACCAAAGAAGGCAACATTGACATGGTGATCAAATACTAGGAAGATGAGTGGAATATTCTAGTCCTCATCCAAGAATTGACGGAAAAAACAACAAAAGAGAAGGCAGGGTAGGGAGAAGTACAACCTCAAGAAGTCCCAGTGCCCAAGAAATGGAGTACAAGACAGACAAAGATAAAGAAGATAGATGAAGGGGAAGCTAATATAGGGACCGAGAAGGGGACAAAGAACACTACACATTTGGCTCAAGTGCAGCAGAAACAAGCTAAGCCAACACATGTGACCACAACCAATCCCAACTCACAAGAACCAGGTGGGAATAAGATACCAACCACATAGATAGGATGAGTGTGCAAGAATATGAAGGCACAAAGAACACCTCCAGAATATACAATCATGGAGGAGGATGGAGAAATGATAGCCCGAATGGTCCAGGATTGTCTAGCCGAGGATTTTGACAATGCTACGCACCATAGGGATAGGATTCAGGAGGATATGGAAGACATATGGTATTTCCTCAAGAGAATCAGGGAAACAAAAACAACATGAAGCATGGGAATAGGGCCATCAACATTACAGACATAGGAAGGACTAGAAGAAGGAGAATGAGATACAAATCATACAATACCGCAACCAACCATGACATTCCACATTAAACCTAGTATGTTGTGCATGGACGATATAGTGGGGTAGACACCCCTAAAGGACTTAAGACAAATCCAATTGGTATTGTCGAAGATACCATCCAAGCTCTACACAAATTGCAGGTGAGTGTTACCCATGAGGTACAGTCTCGTGCATGCATAGACTTAGCTGAGCTACAAATGGAAACAGAGAAGCGGGATGTGATGGAAATAATATGTGAGCAGGATAAGTTCAAGACTCAAGAGGAAAGGGAGCACAAGAATGGATTGGAGCAGAAAATCTCAAGAACATACAAGAAGATTCCAAATACCGCACAGAAAGATGAAATTACCGTAGTAGAAAAGATTGATCAGATTTCACAGGCAATTGATCAATATGAGAAGGAGATCGAGAATCTCTGAGAATAGCTCATAGCCACTAGTCCACCAACAGTAAAGGATAAAAGGAAGAAGGAGGCAATGATGCAGCTACATGAGATAGAAAGATAGGTTAGCACAACAACTCACTTGTTGTAGGCTACAACATAGCTTTGGACAAAGCTAGAGGAGGATCAAAAAGTCCAGAAGTGGGACAAGGAAGAAGAAAGGATAAGCGGCACTGTCCAGGACCTCAATAAGAGGTAGAAGATAATGTCCATCATAGAGTGCATCAAAGGGGCGCATGACATGACAAAATTGCATGCATAACTCACCATTGTGCAAACACAGAAGAAGGAGCGTCAGGCTTAAATGAAACTATTTCAAGAGAGGGTACCAGAATTCCTGGCACAGGCAGAGGAAGCTAAGATGCATATAGCATAGACCCAGGCAGAATGTGCGGAATTGATCCATGATGAAATTGCAGTCGAGATAGTGGACACACTCAAGGAGAATACTGCGCAGGCGCAGACACAGGAAACAAAGCTCAAAGAAAGTTCCAGACTGTCACCAGGGAGATCAAACATTTGTGTTAGGTGACTTAGGCTGAGCCACATGTCAGTGTTGGGGGCCTGTTGGAAGCATACCAAAGCATAAAGAAAGGCGATTTTTGGAAATAAATCATGCACGAAGAAAGTGATAGATGGAAGGAAGAGCAACATGCATGTATGCAGGGAAGACCTAATGATGATAGGGTTCTATTGGATAAATCCATAGGTGCGGACACTAACCGATCTCCCTAGATCCACCTGGATATAGAACAAAGCAAGACAAAACATGACTCTTTCCCTAGATTTTTACCATTGAATTAACTAGGAGGCAAGAAAAAATAACATACCTTATTATTACTTCCTATGGTCTTTGTTTCTCTCGCTTCGCTCCAGTGCTCTCATGCAACCAAGACCAAGAAAACACAAACCAACCAAAGTGAAGATAGCACAATCTATTCAACAGTCAATCTATGTATATGATCAAGAAATTATACAATAAAGTGGAAATAGCTTTATGGGAACGGAACATGCTACTGTATCATATTAATGGAAAGTAAAGATTACAACCTGAGCCTTCATGTCGCAAACTTCCTTTCGATGGCCCTTGGCTCCGACACACACACTTGATCAATCCTTGCATGAAGAAGATCAAATCCTCTTGATAGACCTACTAGAGTCTTCAAGTTGTTGTTCAATGCTAAGTCCTCCACACAATTCTTTCAACAATTCTCCAATGAATCTTGCTTAACCTTTTCCATGAGAATTCTCTCAATATATAGGAGAAAATGAATTAGTTACTTGGATAAGAATGATCCCAAAATATCAGGGAATCCAGTACTAAGAAAACCATTCAATTGCCATCTCATCCTTCTAGAAGATTCATGTCTAGAAGCATCGAGAATTCATCTTTTTCCTTGCTTTAGAAAGAGTTTTCACCCTAGCAGTTCAACACAGTGCGAACTTCTCACACCCTGGCTTAAAGCAGCTTGCGAGAATCAGGCATTCTCGTAGGAAAATATACTAGCAGCCTGCGAACCTTCTTCAAAAATGAGATTTCTGGAAAGAGAAGAAAGTTACTTTTCTCAGGAGAAAGTTATTATGAAGAGCTTGAGTACACCATCATCAATACATCATCATGATGACCAAAATCATGGGTAACAGAATGCCCCCCAAACTATGAGGTTGGAACCAGTGACAACCGAAAGACTTTGTAAGTTGCATGTGTGTGTCAGAAACCAGGAGCACACCTAATCGGAAACCTGCGAACAACCAAGCATTTGCAGAATATCATATATACCAATTTTGAGGTAGGTATTCCCAAACTCAGATCATAGACGAATAACATTGTAGACCTGGGTCATGGCCACCAATCATACACTGTGGATCCATTCCGTCAAAATATAGCATAGCCACCCATAATACACTGTGGATCTATGCAAGAAATTTCAAATCAAGACAACATAGCCACGAGACATACACAACAGATCTATGTGTCGCAAATTATACATACTCCATCGCAATCTGGACCAAAGAGATGATATCCAGGGTCTTCAATCTCATCGCCCAAAGTACGAATCTAACCATGTGATTACATGTGTCGAAGTCGAACATGGCAGAAACCACTTGATTACTGGTCATTAATGTAACCGTTAACAAGTGAGAGGGAAATCACCATTGATGTCAATGACTCCCAAGGTACCATAGTAAAATCCATCGAATTTGAATGAATGAGTTGAAGTCAAACATCCGATAGAATCTTTCGATCAGGGGTCAATGATGTAAACCCACTGTCGAAAACGAGGAAACCTGCCATTGAGGCATGCAAGATCCAAGGTACCAAATAATTTCTAAGTCTTGATTCCGAATAATGAGCTAAAGTCGATGGAACAAAACTCATCATAGGAGGGCCTTGATGTATCCCCAATCAATGACACAAAATGAGTAACATATTTTGAAGGTGAATTCAGAGTAGAACTGGACACAGGGAAGGCCGACAC
>SNQJ01S0023837.1:25397-37487 GCA_010110895.2 Picea sitchensis | reverse complement strand
CACAGGGAAGGCCGACACAGAGAGAATGGATAACTGCAGATGGCCGACTCAATATAGGTTTCAAATGGACTTCTCTTGAACATATGAATGACACGACCAATGATTTGGTAGCATTGACTCAAAGATGACACAGGGAATGAGCTTGTAACAAATTGAATGAGAGACAAATAGATTTCCCAAACCAACTTCAAATGATGAATAGGGGGTGTCATGTTCAAGAGTGACACTTACTACCAATCAATACGAAGATGAAAACATATCCCTTTCCCAAATTTTCCCCCACCATTTCTAGTGAGTACCTTTTTATTTTTACGCAAGCTTGAGGAGGATAACATATGCTTGTTGATGTAAGCTCATCCTTCGGACGAGTCCCTTGGATTATGTTTAACGAACCCTAAGAAGGAGTGGTTCAGTACCATCACGGGTCTATCAATGTTTGTTTAACGAGTCCAAATATAGAAAACTCGAAGGTTTTTCAAGATTATAGAGTTTGGAAAAACACTTAAAAGAGAACTCTCTTAGTTCTTTTTTCGTAAAATAGTCTGAATGAGACCAAAAAAGAGATAAATTATCGCTCACCAGACGCTTACTTAAAATAATTTATCGAGTGTGAAAATAGCAAGGTCGCTCGGTGATCTTTTCATGTTTAGAGAGTCTGAAAAGAGCTTAAAGAGGACTCCAAGGGGGTTCCTTTTTCGTATAACCTTATTGAGCTCGAAAAAGTGATAAAAGTATGCTCGATATCATTCTCATGTATTTACGAGAAAAAGAATGGACAAAGACCACGCTCGAGGTTTTTATATAAAAACCATAAAAAACAATCCAAAACACGCGATGACAAAGAAAAACATGTCCATATTCCTGTATTTTATCATCAAAAGTCATCACACCTGTAAGAGTTACACTCAACATGGCATTAGGGATTAGGGTTTAATCGATAAATAATCATAAAAAACCAAAACGACATAGTAAAAGTAAATAAAAGGAGTAAATACTCTTTTTACCACATCATTTTTACCTTTCCACTATTGAGCTAAAAAAACCCCTCTTTTACCCTCAGCGTTCGGTGTCAGATTGCGGGATCTACGAGAGACCATTCAGCAAGCCATCTGCGACAGTGAGGTAGGTTCTTCGTCCTTAACACTTTCATGTTTTAATTTTATAATTTCATTGGTTAAATTTTCATTTTTAAGTTGATTTTCCAATCCCTACATATGCGCTTCCATTCTCGCAGGCAGGATATACGGGGCCTGCGAGAATGAGGCATTCTCGTAGGTGAGATTAAGTCCACCTGCGAGGTTCTCGCACTGTGCACACAGGGCACCTGTGAGAACCGCAAAGCTCAAAAAAAATTAAAATTTTTACCCAATGAAAAAGATCCAAAGCATGAAAAAAATTGCTAATCCTCTTGTTGTGTTCCTTATGTAGATAATTGGCCATTAAAATGGTGCTTTAATGGCGTGAAAGGGAACATGAAGAAGACAATGCAATGACCGAAAATCATCCACCTACTATTGCTACTTTGAGAGATTGTGGACTCCTGAAGTACTTTCTCATCCCGGGCATGAGAGCACAAGTCAGAATATTAGAGTACCTGGTGCATATGTGGGACCCTGATCAACAGGTATTTTAGGTGGGGGTCCACACACTGTCCTTAGACATTGAGGACATTTACTTTTTTATTGGATTGTCCCGGTGGGGGTACTATGTGAGCCTGACTGGTAGTAGAGGTGGTGGGCTAAAGATGAGTGAGTACTGCAATTTATACTGTGTTCCCGAGGCTGAGAGAAAGAAAGGAAAAGTAGTTATTTGGGGGGTACGAGACTTAACCCTCCATACTATCCTTTTCACTATAGCTTGGATGGTTGGGATTTCTGCTCCTCACATAGCGTTACAGAGTTACTTCCAGTATGTTATTGAGTGTACTGAGCCTCGAGTGTTCAATTGGGCAGATGATGTGCTTCGTAATATAAAAAAGCAATTGACCAAATGTAGGTGGGGTGACCTGAAGCAATTCGGGTACGGATCTTTGCTGGTACCCTTCTTCCTCGAGAGGGTCCCATTACTGAGGTTGCAGGTTAAGTGGAATATACCGGGTCCTAGGGATCCAAGGATGTTGAGATGGTGTCAGCTTATGGCCCGGCACGTAGCAGGACCAATCATCAAGTATGATGATACTTTCTTTGACTGGCTTCAACCACAATTGTTGATGGTTGATGAATATGCTTATGTTGGGCTGGATTTCCAAGGAGATCCGGATTTGGTATTGCCAGAGGATGCTCAGTGGGGGGACCTTGGTAAGAAGTACACACATTTTTCTATTTAAATGTTTTTGAATTTTTTTATCATATTCAAATGTTTTTGTTTTATACATTCGTCCAAAGACTAATACAAAATCGTTAGTTGATAACACAGATGTTGGACCTTATAGACATCCTGAAACTTCTCCCATCCTGCAGTGAGGAGAGGTAGTGACAACACCACAGTATGTTGAGGATTATCAAGTGGTGGAACAAAATCTAGAGGGCCTGACTGCAGACATTCCAGACATGACTCTGGAAGAGGTTCCACGACACGATCAACGTCATATTGTAGGAGTATCAGCATCCATGAGTCGAATGCTCCATAAGGTTTCTAGGGCAGACGTGTCTTACCATGAACGTCATCCATGACGTCACTGTGTAGAAGCTATGAGCTTCAAATTTTGACATTTTGGTCTTCGGACAAACTTTTTGTAAAAAAACCCCTTTGATCGTTATATATACAGACGACTTCTACCGGTTTACCTTATATTGTGTGAATTTTGATGTTTTTGACTTATAAATGATTAAAATCTATGTCCAATACATAATTAGCTAATGCATCTGTTAATGTATTTAGACATCTAGGAATATGTTGATATTCAATGTGATCACAATAACGTTCCAAGAGGCGAATTTGAAAATATACCCATAACAAAGTAGGACTTCGAATGGAGTAGACATTACTTAACTGTAGTACTATCAACTGTGAATCAATTCTCACAACCAAATGATGAATTTTGAGTGAGATATCATCAATCAATAATTCAATAACGACGCTATACTCTGCAATGTTGTTGGTCGCACAGCCAAGGCATACACCTTGTAAAGAGACAAGTTCGTTTGTAGGGGCGTAAATTGCCCACGCAGCTGAAGCAAGGTACTGAGTAATACAACTAGCACCATCAGCGAAGCCAATATAGGGTAGAGAAGACTCTGACATCTGGAAATCAAACACAACGTCACATAAGGGCAGAGACCAGATAACGACAAAAGAAAAATAAAGTAACAAACAAAACGTATGATACATTAAAAATACAAGTACTTGTGCACAAATGATTTCATGCATAGTACTTCTTCAAGTACAACCCATTCCTATGTTCACTCAAAGGGATACCATAGTAATCTACCAACTCGTAAGCTCCTTTTTCCAAAACTCGTCGAACAATATAAGGACATCGCCACATGGGTTCGAATTTCCCAGCTCCTAACATATCTCGATATTGTTCATAGAGAAGAGCAAGATCACCTTCGGAAAAAATGTGAGGCTTGACATGCTTGTCGTATTGGGCCTTGACACATTTTTTCTGGGCTTCTATGACTAGGGTGGCATCACGTCGAGTTTCATCTAATCGCATAAGATACAATAGATGTTCTTCTTCAGCAGAAGTGTTGGGTAGGAGTTCAACAACTAGTTTCAGAGAGGGTATCTCACATTATATAGGGAGAATGGCTTCCACACCATAGACTAAACGAAAAGGTGTAAACCTAGTAGCGGACTTGACAGATGTCCGATACGCCGACAATGCCGAAAACAACATTGTGTGCCAACTTGTTTTATGAATCCATTTCATTCGTCAAAGCATAGTTATGATAACTTTGTTTATTGCTTCAACTTGGCCATTGGCTTGTGGATAATAGGGTGTTGAGTTATCATGACGAAGACCCAACTTTTCCATAAGTTCAGACATCATAAAATTCCTAAAGTGGCTACCGTGATTAGTGATGATAGCTTGGGGAACACCAAAATGAGCTATGACATGATTAAAAAGAAACAATGTGGCAGTCTTTCCAGTGTTGTCAAATTTCGGCATCGCCTCGACCCATTTCGTAAAGTAATCAACGACTACAATCATGTAACCATGCCCCCCGGCTAAGTGAGGGTGACATGTCATGAAAGTGATGCCCCATTTAACAAAGGGACCAACTGAGACCATAGGATGAAGTGGAGCAGGATGTGACCAAATTTTTTGGTTGTAGGTCTGGCAGGCATGGCATTTTTGAACGGAAATAATGCAGTCCTTAAACAAAGAAGGCCAAAAATACCCTGCGCGTAAGATCTTCTAGGCAGTAGCATACCCAGACATGTAAACACCACATGCTCCGGAATGGCAGTCATTCAAATCTTTCTCAGCTTCGTCAAATGTTAAACAAAGTAAAAAAATAGAGTCAATCCCCTAATGATAAAGAGTATCTCCGAGGATAATGTATTGATGAGGTTGATATCGTATTCGACATCATTCAGTACTGGACAAAGTAGGTTGGAAAGTCTGGGTTTGGATATATATAATGATATCCCCATACTAAAGATCATCAGTTCTAATAAGGAAAAGAGATTCATCGGGTAATGAATCCACTGTTACATTTTCCATTGCAAAGTGGGGAAAATTGCATATCAACTCAGCAAAAACTAAGGAATTCTTGGACTTGGCGTGGTCGAATTCCAAGTCAAACTCCTAGAGTATCACAATCCATTTGGAGTATTTTCCCCCTAGCAATTGACGTGTCAAAATATGTTGCATAGGGTTGCAATGAGAAATCACCATAGTCTTGCATGAGAGGATATAGTGCCAGAAGCGTTGGACGGCTTGAACGACAGCCAAAGCCAGTTTCTCTACATGTTGATATTTGATTTCAGTCGGCGTAAGACTTTGACTCAAGTAATAAATAACATGTTCATTGTTTGCATCATCCTCTTGGATGAGAACCATGCCAATAGTGTAATTCGAGGCAGCAAGGTAAAGGAAATAATCGTGACTGTAATCAGGGGGGAAGAGAAGCGGAGCTCATGTTAGTGACAACTTCAAATCTTCAAAATCATTGTTGGCAATGATGTCCCAGATGAACTCATAATCCTTCTTTAAAATCCACGTAAATCCATGAGTGATCTCGACGTAATTGGGGATAAAACGACGAAGAAAGTTTGCTTTCCCCTGCAAACTTTTCAACTGGTGAAGTGTAGAAGGAGGAGGGAGATTAAGGATCGCCTAAACCTTCAAAGGATCCACCCAAATCCCTTGACGCGAAACGATAACCTAGAAGACGACCGGATTCTACATAGTAAACACACTTATGAGGATTTAAATGTATACGGTAGAACCGACAGTGAACAAAAATGTCTCGGAGGTGAGTGGGGTGATCGACTCTGCGCATAGAATGAGCGAGTAAATCATCCAAATATGGTTGAATGATGTGCTTGATATCATGAAAAGCATAAGACATAGCGCGTTGAAAATTTGCGCCCGCATTATTAAGACCGAAAGGGAGTTTTCGATAGGGAAAAGTACCCCAAGGAAAAATAAAAGCAGTCTTATGTTGATCCTCAGGAGCAATGTTAATTTGATTATAGCCGGTGAAACCATCCATGAGAGAGAAGATTTCACTGTCGGCGCAATCATCGACAATCAGATCGACAAAGGGGGTAGGAAAGTTGTCTTTGGGGAAATCTTTGTTAATATCCCTATAATCAACGCATACATGAATGGTGCCTCCTTTTTTGTCAATCGGGACAGGATTGGAAACCGAGTCTATAAGATCCACCGGATAAATAAAGCCGGCTTTCAGAAGTTTCTCAACTTTGAGCTTGATAGCAACTGCTTTACGTGGGTGAACTAGACGAAGGCATTGTCGGACGGGTTTAGAATTGGGGTATGTCTTTATCTCATGTACAACAATTGCAGGGTCGATACCTAGCATATCTTCGTAGCTCTAGGTGAAGATGTCACAAAATTATTTGAAAAGGGACGTATAGGTGACTATTTCGTCCGAGGAACACGAAGCTCCAATATGGACATTTTCGACGATTCCAGGTTTAACGAATATGTCAATGGGAATCGTGGGTGAGATATTACTTAAGTTCCCTTCAACAAACACATCGTGTGTAGTTTCGGGAACCGTCGAGATGACAAAAATAGTTGACGGAGTCGAAATCCATTGGTAGTTCTCAAAAGTATGTTGCTCCAGAAAAAGGATGGAATGATGATGTCCATCGTCCCAAGGGGTGTCCTCCATGACAGACATAATCATCTTGTCAGTGGGAAAAATAACACGAAAAGGATCGGGAGACAACTCATCAAGAGAGGGAGTATAAGGTGTTGATGATTGAATCACTTGATAATCAGATTCAACTGGCCAAAACGAAGATGATCTCCAGGGTTAGAGACAATCCAGGGGTTAGAAGACGCAGGAAGTTCGCTAGGCGAAGTGGAGATCATATTGATAAAAGAAACAAATGGGCGTGGAACAACGGGCGGTGGAATGGGGAAAGTACCCACTAACGAGGAGTCCTTTAAAAGGCCTACACCGACATTCTCATAACCCGACGGGGTTTTAGCAATAAATGGTATGTTGCCAGTACGAGTATCGGAATTGAAGAAGGTGAGTTGGTCCACGGTAACAACCTTTCCTTGATGAGGGAAACGTACTAAAAAGAAAAGTGTCGACACAACGACATGCATGGAATCGATCCAGCTGCGGCCAAGCAAAATATTATAATCAAGTGGAGCGTCAAAGACTTCCACTTCAACTTGAACCGTCTTACCTTCTAATGTGATGGGAAACGAAGGAAGAACACCATAGGTCTTAAAACCAGATCCATTGAAGGCTTTAAGAGTGCTTTGTGATTCATTCAAGGGAGGAGAGCCTATGGCTTTCCAACAAGCAAAAGACATGACACACGTCGAGGCACCCTCGTCGATAACTGTTCGGCAAATGTTCTTGTCAGAAACAACAACTTGTATCTGGAATGCAAGTTGAGGGGGTAACCATGGAATGTGATCGTCCAAGTCAAAGACTATTAAATTCGTATCCATTGGGTCAATTCCACCAATATATTTCAATAGTGCCTTCCGTTGTGCAAGACAAGTTTGAAGGACTTCAAGGGCTGACATCACAGAATGTGCTTGGGCCAGATTTTCAACAATGTTGTAGTTTTGGGCCTCACGAGCATGAGGATTGAAAGCCAATTTCCGAACGACACCCTTCGGGGGGGGGTCGCAGAACTGTGTCGAGGCTCGGTCATTTGAGATGAAGAGGACCATTGGTAGGTGGAGTCATTGGAGAGGGTTGTACCAAAGAAGGAGGTAAATCATCAACCTTCTCCTTAGATGGAGAATAATCTTTGGCTCAAGTCATGAGTGCAACGTTGTTCTACTTAGAATCACTAGTACACATCAAAACATATGATGTAGTAGAAGAGGATGGTTGGTCATGAATGAGCAACTGAGCCTGTTGTTGAGACGGTAAAGGTTGGGACAAGACATCCGGGGTAGGGGGTTTCGGGGCTCCCTGAAGAAACTTAGTGACCTCGGCACATCGTGGAAAATACTTCGTGTAGTGATCATCACCAAAAATAACGCAAGGGTATCGGGGTTTGCGCTTATCCCGGTCATCAACATGAGTAGTTTTAGGTTGCTCTGCTTGAGTATTATTTTTCCCTCCTTATTCTTGCTTCTCCCCTTTTTAGATTTGTTTTTATCGGCTGGGGTAGATTGGACAGCATTTACCTCAGAAGTTTTGCCAGTGGGAGTGGTAGGAGACGAAGAATTTTGAACATTAGAAGAAGCAGATTTAGGGTTTTTGCTTGAAGCGGCATGTGATTGGGCTTGGGCAGTACCAATCACACCGTCAGCTGCATGCGAGGCAGCTGGAGTAGTTGAAGTGTTGGAAGCATTAGGACGAGGTAATTCAGGTAGTAAATCATAGAGTGTTCCTGTTTGTGAATAAATGAGGTCAATATATTGAGCATGACTTATAGCATGCTCTTCTGTGACAACGCCACCCATTGAAATGTCCTTACCGATTTCGTCACAAATGATTTTGTAAAACATTCTTCCAGTAACTGATCAGGGAGCTCAAGTTTAATGAGACGTCATCTCCTTCTCCACTCATGAATGTGATTAGATATATGAGCTCATTTGGTTTGTTTGAAGGAAGTAAAAATCTCGGTGCCCATGTCATAACGGATCGGTAACTGGTAATGCGTAAGGAAATCCATAGCTAGGGTGTTGAAATTAGAGAAGAAACCTTGTGGAAATTCAATATACCACTTCACAACAGAAACGACAAGGGTTCGTTGAAAAAGACGTAAACGAATAGAGTCATCCATCAATGAGTTGGATGAACACCATAGGTGAAAAGTCATAACGTGATTATTTGGGTCCTCTCCCACTTTGTCGTCGAATTTAGGAATGTCTGAGGGAAGCTTGGCTAGGATAACAGGCCATTGGGGAGAGTGACGAGTAGGATCATTTAAAATCCTAGACAAATTCAGAAGATCCAAAGTGGCAATAAAAGGTAATTTTCGATTCACCTGCGGGTACTGGTGGATTTGGGGAGGAAGCCGCGTTGACAAACTAGTAGGACCATAAGCAGTCTGTATATAATGTGAAGATCTAGGCATATTCAGTGGTGGTTGGATAGGATAGTAGCTCATCGGATTATACCTTGGAACAGAGGCTTGAGTTTGAGAATTTGACCCCCAAATGGGATTAAATGAACCGGGATATGGTTGGCCCATGCTAGGGGGTGTTACAGACGCAGTTGGAAACTGCTACCCCCCAGTCAATTGAGAAGAATTTTGTATCAAATGATTCCAATACTGGGCCAAGGAAGGAGGTATGTTCTGCCCATAAGGTGGAGTTTCTCCTCCCATTGAAGGTGGTGCGCCAATGGAGGGTAATGTTACAATCAACATTTTCCAACTAAGAGGGGGTTGAGTTATACTACCTTGCTTAGATTGTCCACCAACTAGAGGCTGATAAGTTGGACTGAATGATAGAATAGCGCCACTAGGATTAGGATTGTTAGTAGAAGACAAAGAAGGTCCTCCAAAAGGAAATTGAGGGAGTGTTGGAACAAAACCGGGAAGAAAGTGCCCAGAAGAAGAAGGACCACTAGGAGAGCCAGATGGATTTTGCATGGGAGTAGGAATGGTGGCATTCAACGCACGGTATCCAGGTGGTAGTGTCGGATTGACATTGGGCATTCGCGGTGTGTTGATAGGAGAAAGACTAACCGCAGGAAACTCGGTTGGAACACTCGTAGTAGTTGGAAGATGGGTCATTTAGGCAGGGACAGTAAAGTGATAAGCGGTAGTCAACGATACTGTCTCTAAATTAGAAATATCAGAAATCACTGGGGGGTTGATCGCAGAAATCACAGGTGAACGTGGACCAAAAAGGTCTCATCGAAAAACACATGTAGACCAAAAAGGATCTTGGCCTTCTATACCAGGAAAGGGTCCAGTCGGAGATCTGGAATATACAACAATTAAGTCTCCGGAAGAGTCTGCTCGCATAAAACGTCTCTCAGAATTGGGGTTAAGTCTAGAGTCCTCTCGAGTGTTTGTAATGTGAAAATGTTCTATAGATTTAGTGCATTCCACTTGTGGGGTGGAGATGACTGGGACTTCACTCTGCCAAGGAGAGCCTCCAGGTGTTCTTGTGGGCAAGGGTTGAGAAGCTTCTAGATGTTTTGGAGATAAACCCTACATTCTACGTGAACGACATAGAGGAGCTATTGTAAATGAGTGACAAACTTCATGAAGAAAATCCTATGGTCAACTTCAATAAACAAACAACACGCGCTAGTAAACAAAATCTAAGAAGCAACACCAATCAAACAAGACCTTCTAATTTCGAAGCCACTAGTTGGTGATGAAATCCAACGTCGCAACAACGCGACAAGAAGGGGATAGGCTAGGGTGGAAAAGTTACGTTGATGACCTACTTAACGGACTTACACCCTGGTTCAAGCTCCCACACATAATCATGGGTATACCCTCCAAGGAGCCCGAGTGAGTTTGGTCAATGTCAATTCTAGGTACTGTGAAGACTTTCCCCTCCACAGTCACCTTGGGTAAAAACCTAGAAAGATAGGAAACTAAGGTCACCACCAACACCAATAAATCCTGGGGGAATAGTCGACAGTTCGATCTACATGCAAGGGCAGGTTATCTATCCCGCAATAAACTCAAAAGGATTCCACTCATCATTGTGGGTATACCTCCGAGTGATCCCTGTAATACGTGTAATATCTACACTGATATCAACAAAGCAGGGTGAGTAACTTTGTCAATATCAATGCAACCTAGTGTTTGACCCTTGTGTGAGAAGGGCTTCCCAGGACAAGATGTTGCAAATGGAATTTAACACTCCCTAACATAAGATGCTATTGTGTGTTTTGTTCTTTTGGAGAGTGTATCTCACTTCCTACTCCAAAGCGCTAGCCTAGCTAAATGTTGGTGTAATAGAGCCCTAGAAAAAAGTTACTAGATAAATTTTATGATTACGCAATGTTATTAAGAGATGTTGTTTACTCAAAGGAAACGGAAGTGAAACTTATGTTGTATGACTCTAACCCAACAATGCAAGGATGAGGATGAAATATATCACTTTTCGTTCAATGAATCCTATGTATTTGAGAGAGAGAAAGTTTTCTAGATCAACCTTGAACTACAATGCAAAATTTCCTTTAAAATGCAAATGCAAACAATCACTTATCAAATGACAATTCTCTATTGTGTCTTTTCCAAATACTTCAACAATCTCAATAATTTGATTATCAATGTTTTCTAAAACGAAAAGAATTTTTTGAAAGAAAAACTTTTTGTTCACTTTTCAAAAAGGACCCACACTATGACAGTGAGAGTACAGAAAATAAAAAACCAAATGAACAAGCAATGATAAACACCCAATCCACTCTTTCAACAAAAACAAAAATAAAGTGCAAACCAATTTAGTCTTTTCAAATGCAAAAGAAAAGGATCTTTCAAACCAATAAGCAAATGAGAAAAAACCAAGTACTCAACTTTCAACCAATCATTGGTTCTTAACTAATCAAACACACTCAGATTCTAAAGTCAGAGAGAATGGTTTTGCCAAGAAAAGTCAAGAAACGAAAGTCAAGACACAAATGACAAGAATAGCCTTGAAATCCTAAGACTGTTCATGCACGCAAACAAAGACAAGACAGATATCAATCAATGGTCCAAGAAACTCTTATGAGGCAATCAAACTGATCTAGGCAGTTGAAAATACCAAAACTCAAATCCAATTTTTTGAAAAATTGAGTTCGCAGGCAGGCAATATTACACAGTGCGAGAATCACTTATTCTCGCAGGTGACCCTTGAGCAGGGTGCGAGAACCTCGCACTGAAACCTAAAGGTAGAGTGTGAACTCTACCAATTCTCGCAGGCTGCAATGAAGTACAGTGCTAGAATTCCTGAACATAAGCAAAAATTTGAAAAATGAAGCAAAATTGAAAAAGGCCTCTGGACCCAGAGGGTCTATCAGGATATCCTGAAGACTCAGAGATTGAAAGGACAGGAGAAAATTGAAACCAGAGCTAATGGCCACAGAAAAATATCAAAATCCACAAAGAAAATGGGATTCCTCCCCAGTGGAGTTGCCAATTTTGTTATTGGATAAATCCGTAGGTGCGGACACTAACCAATCTCCCTAGATCCACGTGGATCTAGAACAAAGAAAGACAGAACATGACTCTTTCCCTATATTTTGACCATTGAATTAACTAGGAGGCAAGAACAAATAACATACCTTATTATCGCTTCCTATGGTCTTTGTTGCTCCCGCTTTTCTCCAGTGCTCTCGTGCAGCCAAGACCAAGAAAACACAAACCAACCAAAGTGAAGATAACACAATCTATTCAACGATCAATCTATGTATATGATCAAGGAATTATACAATAAAGTGGAATTAGCTTTATGGGAAAGGGACATGCTACTGTATCATATTAATGGAAAGTAAATATTACAACCTAAGCCTTGAT